>JAQPPZ010009797.1:0-224174 GCA_028583015.1 Wollemia nobilis | reverse complement strand
ATTAAGCTAGTTGATCCTAACCACCCCAAGTCAAAGGGGTATCAGGATGATCTATTTTGCATCTTCCATCGTGCGAAGGGCCATGCCATCAAAGTGTGTTGCTCCTTAAAACATATAGTGTAGAATATGATCGATAAAGGTAACCTTATAGTGCCAAATAATCAGCAGGCACCTGATAATAAAAATATAGGGATTTATAAAAATCCATTGGCAAACCATGAGGTACCATGCAACAACGCTGGCCACATCAACCAAGTGCGCGTCGAACCACCTACCCAGGGGTTCATAGGTATGGTTAATGTTGTTACCAGACATGGGAGGTATGAGCAACCAAATCAACCTCGCACTCCCATTAGGATACAAGCTACACCGAATCAGTGACCAGTTGATAATATTCTAGGCCCACCAACTAGATTGGTGGTGACCATACGAAGCATGTTGATTCAAAACATGTACACAACTCCTACGAATTTGTCTATTTATGAGCTGATACAGAAGTCCCCTAGGTATAGGGAGACTCTCATGGACATTCTGAGGTCCATCAAGGTGCAGTCCCAGGATGCTCAACCATTCATCAATTTTGTGGGACACGTACAACAGTACTAGTAACCTATGATCCAATTCTACAATCATGAAATCAGGATGGTTCCTACAGATACGGCTGATCCACTATTACATAGCATCGCTTGTGTTAATAATATACCATTCAAGAGGGTCTTGATCAACACTGGTTTGTCGATCAATATTATAATGACCAAGGCATTGAGTCATTTAAAGATACCCAAGTCACATATTGGGCACACCACATTCACATTAAGAGCATTTAATGATGCCCTATGCTTGACGGTTGGCACAATCATTCTACCTATTCAAGTGGGCCTAAATACCATCCTCATGATGTATCACATGATCGAAGTTACCTTGCAATTTAACATCCTTCTTGGGAGGCCTTGGATTTAGGAAATGCATTGCATTTCCTCCATACTACATCAATGTGTGAAATACATTCATGAGAGACAAGTTCATGTGGTACCATCAGATGAAGAGCCCTTCAAATTTGTGAACCTAGCTGATTTGATAGGGGGTTTCATACTCCCATAAATGCATCTAGACATCCATCCAGTGTCACCGATTAAGAATCCAAGAGGTAAATAAAAAGTGCATGCTCAACCATTGACATATGTATTGCACAGATCTAAGCCCACTATAGTAATGTCTTTGAAACCAACTGCATCAACAATGCTTCGGGATGAAAGGAATCTAAAGGTAAAAATAGGTGAAAAGAAAAAGAAGCATGGGCCTGAACCAGTCACCAATGAGGCTCCCATTCCCATGGAAGTGGAATAAGCCAAGGAAAAAGCCGAGGAGGTACCTCAGCCTACCTCACCTACATCGTTAGTAGGTTCATCCAATCCTAGACCAGAATATATTGTGTAGAATGTCACCTTTGGACCAATCCTAGAGATTTCACAAGAGATGGGTCGACCACATGCTCATCATTTTTTAGTTGTATTAGTAGTTCCATTGGGAGAGCCACCCAATAAAACAAACTTCATATACACTGGGATGGATCAGCTTCCTACCCGAACATCGATGGATGAAGATGATGACAAACCATGCGTAATGAATATTCATTATCTATCCAAACTTGAATATTACATGCATATTTTTGAATTATATCATTGGCATGGGTATGGCCTTGGTCTTTTTGATCAAGGACATAGGACTCTGCTTGAGCCGCATTATCAGTTGGAAACTAATAGGTTCGGGCTAAGGTTGCAAATACGAGGACAGGATGATTTTCTTACAGCATCTTTAGATCACCTGTACCTTAGTCTGGGGGATGATGTGGATTTCAACCCATATCACCCTGATCCTTCTACGTTCCATAAGGATAACCGGATGGTGTCTTACATCACCATAACACCACCTGAGATGTATCATGAGGATATCTTTGTGGACAGTGAGTCCTCACCCGAAAATAAGTCGAGGGATGAGGCTAAGCTGATTTATAAAGCAGTATCGTTTTTACGGTGCTTATACCCAATTTTACCAAAAAACGATGATATTGATCAAGAGATAGTCTATATGGGGTCACATTTTCTAGAACATCCCAGTATAGTGGGGAAAAATGAGGGCTTGTATTATTATAGCAATGAAGAATATGATACAGAGAGAGCCTACTTAGGACCTCCCTACTTACATTATCACAAAGAACCATATACGACTTAGGATATGCACAGAGAGATCAATATCCATTCTCGCCTTAGAGGGAGACAACCAAATATTAATATGACTTATCATATGGTGTTTCCCGACCCATCGACGAATATTGAGCTCCTTGAGCCCAGTGATCCCATCCGATAATCTGTTCATAGACTAGATCCAGAGATCCCCATACCCCCAAAACCACATCTTGGGGATGGTAGTTTTGATAATTATGAGTCACTTGCATGTGGTCTTGGAGACATGATCCATTTCATAAACATGGTATCCATTGATTTGACCACCCCACTCCACAATCCAGTCGATCCTTCCAAACCTTTGCATTTAAATATAGATGTTATCGACTGATATTACGCTGACTCACCTATTGAGCTTGAATATTTCTTCCCTAAAAAATAAATGATGCAACCATTTCATTTTGTGTCAGGTTGTGCTTATTATGTCTATCATGTTGAGGATTCTTCCAATGTGTAACCTATAAACCCAGCAGATGACATCCACTTGATCCCTACGCCTCATCATCTTGAGGAGGGATCACATATGTGAGTAGAGGAAACCTTCGATGTGGATATCAGTAATGATCCCACCAATACAAGGAAGGTTAAATTTAGAGAGAATCTCACTCCTGATAAGTGTGCCACCCTCATCCCTCTATTGAAAGAGAGACCTAATATTTTTGCTTGGACTTACAAAGATATGCCAGGTCTAGACCCAAAATTGGTTACCCATAACCTTTCGTTAGATCTATCAAAGAATATAGTCAAGAAAAAGCTTAAAAATATGTATCTAATAGTATCCTTAATGGTGAAATATGAATTGCAAAAGTTGTTGGACATAGAGTTTGAAATCTCCATCGACTATCCGGAATGGGTATCCAATATGGTGCCTGTAGGAAAACCTGATGGAAGGATCCGTATTTGTATGGATTTTAGAGACCTGAGTAAGACAACACCAAAGGATTCATTTTCATTGTCAAATATTGATGCTCTTGTAGATGCAATTGTAGGTCATGAGATGCTCTCCTTAATGGATGGTTTTTCTTGTTACAATTAATTTGGAATAAGCCTGAAGACCAGCATAAAACCATGTTTATAACAACATGGGGAACACTCTGGTATAAAGTTATGCCAGTTGGCCTTAAAAAAACTAGTGCCACATATCAGTGGGCCATGACATATGTCTTTCATGACTATATGCATTAAATATTAGAATATTACATTGATGACTTGTTGGCAAAGTCATTACTGCATTCTGAGCATGCGGAGGTCTTAAGGAAGGTCTTTGATCACCTAATAGAGCACAATTTCAGGTTAAATCCTAAGAAGTGCGTATTTGGTGTCACTTTAGGAAGGCTTTTAGGATTCATCATTTCAAAATGAGGTATTGAATTTGACCTAGCAAAGTTCAAGGCTATTCTAGAGTTGCATCCTCCCTCAAACATCAAGGAGTTAAGAAGCCTACAGGGCAAAGTAGCATCCATAAAGTAATTTATCTCTCAATTATCGAATAAATGTCGACCCATGAAGCGACTGCTACACAAGGAGTTCCCATTCAACTAGGATGAGGACTGTCAAGCAGCCTTTGCTAAAATTAAGCAATACCTAGTGACACCACCAGTGCTAGCTCCACCAAGGCCAGATGTGCCATTTTTTCTATATATATCAATGATCGACTTTGCATTAGGGACCATGTTAGCCCAAAATAATGTGCAAGGTAAAGAGTAAGCCATATATTATATTAGTTGAACCTTGGTGAGTTATGAGCTAGGATATGCATATGTGGAGAAGTTGTGTTTAGCAATAGTGTTCACTAAAAAGAAATTACAACATTATATGCTAAGTCATAGGAAATATGTAATATCAAAACAAAATCCTTTGTAGTATATGATGAGCAAGACATATCATAATACATGTACTGCAAAGTGGATCATGCTATGGATAGAATTTGATCTAGAATTCATAAGCCAAAAGTCCATTAAGGGACAAGTCATAGCTTATCAGTTGGCTGAGGCACCGCTATCAAATAGTAGGCCTCTTACCATTGAGCTTTTGGATGATGCGATCTTCATCGTATTCGAAGCTCCCAAACCTAAAGAACCAAAAAATAATGTTGATATGAACTTGTTCTTCTATGGTTCAAAGTGCGAGCAAGGGAGTGGTGCAGGAATAGTGTTTGTCACGCCACAAGGAGCTCCAATGCCCTTGTCATTCAAATTGGATTTTTCTTACACCAATAACAACACTGAATACGAAGCCCTACTATTGGGCCTCCACACAACCATCACCATGAACATTAAAATATTAAACATCTTTGGTGACTCCTTGCTCATAGTCAACCAAGTTAAGGGGCTCTTTCAGTGTTGATTTCTCGTGTTGAAAGCTTATAAAGATCTTGTTGTTACATATTTGGCTAAATTGGAATGGTATGACATTGAGGAAATCCCTCGTTTTTCAAATAGGTTCACAGACACCATGGCATCTTTGGGATCCTTAATCCCTCAAAATCCATTTTTCGATTTTACTATTACTCATGTTAAAATGCTTTGGCATCCTATAGTGGAGCACGAAGCCTTTGATAATAAAGATTCAATCAACATGATTAGCATAGATCCAAAAGTTGAATGGTTCTATACAGCTAAAGACTTTCTAAAGAAGGCACCCTAAGGTCATTAACCTCTCAGAGTCCGATGGGGAGTGGTACTACCATTCACCACAAGGTTGTTTTCCAGTCTGAATTTGCACATGTAGATACACAGGGGGAGCAAGTCATCTTTGCAGTCAAAGCTGAGGCTTACCAGAGCTAGATATCATAAATCCAAGACTTCTTAAAACTTGGTTCGATCCTAGAGAGATTATCGCATGCCATAAAATGCACATTCAAGCATAAACTGACTAAATATGTCTTTCTAGGAGATATTTTGTATCAATGAGGCTACGATGGAGTTCTCCTTCATTGTCTAGATCCCCAAGAGACATTTTGGGAAATTTCACAAGCTCACAACGGTACGTGTGGTGGCCATTTTTATCAGCATGGCCATCATCAAGCGCATCCTTTAAATGGGTTATTATTGGCCCACTATGGAGAAGTATTAAAATGTGTATGTCAATAAATGCATCAAATATTAACATCATGCTAATCTTATGTACTTGCCATCGTAGGCCTTACAACCCATCCAAGCGGCTTCGCCATTTTCTTAGTGGAGATTATATCTTATCGATAAGATCTCTCCTCTATCATCGAGATGACATACTTTTATTATTACGGCTACTACGTACTTTACCAAATGGGTGGAATCAATACCCTTAACAATGATGACTAGAACTCGCATAGAAGATTTTATACTCGAGCATATCATATGTCATTTTGGGATTCCATCCAACATAGTTTCGGATAATGGAATGTCATTTGAAAACAAACTATGAGAGCTTTGACATATAAATATAGAATCAAACACACTTTTATGACTCCATATTATCCACAGGAAAATAGGAAAGTTGAGGTCTCAAACAAGACAATGGTAGCTATCTTGAAAAATACGATCCATGAAAACCATAAATATTGGCATATCCAGCTGCCCCTTGGATTATGGGCTTATAGGACTAGCATTCGTATGTCCACTAGGGCAACACCATTTTCACTAGTATATGGCGCTAAGGCCATTATGCCCTTAGAGTTGGAAATTTCAACGCTACGTGTCGCATTGAAATATTTCATCGATGACGACAACACATGGTAATCTCGCCTAGATAAATTGATGTTGCTTAATGAACATCATGTGAATGCCCTGGAGCATCTTCGCATTTATCAAGAACATTTAAAACAAGCTTATAATAACAAAATCCATCAGAAATACTTTGAATTTGGGGATCTTGTGTTTAAAGAGAACCAAGAAAACTCTAATTTACTTCCAGATATGTGAGACAAATTTGCAGCTAATTGGCTAGGGCCTTATATCATATTTGAAAATATTGGTCCGGGTACCTATCGTCTAACATCACAAGGGGGTGTTGAAGAGCCTGAACCCCTCAAAATCATCCATATTAAGGCGTTCTATGCTTGAGAGCATAGAAAAAGGCACCAAGGGCTCCTAAAATCGCTTGGTCATGTCAGTTAAAGGCCCCAAAGGTTTGCTTAAAACTGCTCGATCAACCCCAAAAGGGTCCAAGGCTTTGCTTAAAACCGCTCGGTCATCCCAAAAGGCTCCAAGGGTTTCTCAAAACCGCTTGGTAAATCCCAAAAGGCTCCATGGGCATGTACTCATCGTTTGGTCAAATATAAAGGCTCAAAATCTATTAAAAAAAAAAGCAATAAAATCCAAAAAAAAATTGGTAAAGCATAAAATCCAAAAATATTTGCATTTGCATTATGTATTTTCATTTTCATTCACACATACATTCATTTTTTCACATTGCATGTAGGCATGCTTCATCCATTGCATTCCGTAGTAGAATGGATTGTGTTTTTCAGTCTTACCAACGATGCCACATTGTGTTTCAATCATGCACCTCCGCATTTATCATAATCCATCATTTATGTGAGTAATTGTGTTCTTCAAAAAACCCATGTTATTGATATGAAGAATATACTAGGGTTTTTTGGTAATTCAACCATACCTAGAGGTCTTCTCAAGAGTTGATAGAAAGCTTAATTTGCTTTTGTAGATGAGGTCTAGTTATTATAGCCCTTAGCATATCAGAATCCTATCACTAATCAACAAATTAAATAATCCTAATAAGGACTAGGGGAAGATGAAATCCACGGAGCAAGACCAGGTATCCTGAGGTGAAAAGATTTATTATTGCTTATCCCCCTGTGCGGATGGTATGGGAAATGTTGGCAATTGGCAAAAGGACAAGTTTATTCCCTACCCAAAATCCCTTGCTTATGATAAAATGAGCAATATCCCAGAGTGATATCCCACATCAATCATCAAGATTGATACCCCCAATCGATATCATATGTCGACATCCCAGATTGATATCCCATATTGATATCATAGATCGACATCCCAGATTGATATCCCATATTGATATCATAATATTGATATCCTAGATCGATATCCCAGAAATAGTTTCTCAAAGTAAATCCCCAAAGGAATTTTTTGAAGAAAATTATCAAATGTAAATTCCAAAAGTTAGATCAAATGAAGATCAAATTGTACAAAGGAAATTAAATCAGTATCAAATCCCTTTCTCAAAAGAAAAAAAAAGAGAAAGTACAAAATAAACAATGATTTTTATCACTATCGTACAAAAATAAACAGTGATTTTCATCACTACATATGAGCAAGTATCTTGAAAAATTGAAGAAAAGAAGGGAGCAAACTTGAATCCCTAGAGTTGTCAGCACTACTGTACCTTACGCATGATGATATATCTAATGCATTAGCACCTCGCTTATGTACAAACCAATGTTTGAATGTGGAAGAGATAGCTTCAGGTGTCCTGTATCACCTAGTGGTCTAGTCCAACTGAAATATAAACCTAGGATTGGATAAACATATGAGGATCCCCTATCTTAGCAATGGGCTAAAAGAATCCCACTTGACATTGGGGTATGCTTATGTTTTATCTTAATATATCCATTTGCACACACAAGTATAATGAATAGTTAGGGCCTATCCTAGCAAAAGCCTTACATTTTAGGAGTCTATTTTGGTCAGTATACATATTTTGATAAGTCTACTAGGGTGTTTGAGTCTCATGGAAAACCTCAAAAATTTCTCTAATAGCAATAAAATACCAAATATCACAAACCATCAAAAATAAAGTCATTCAATCATCAAATTACAAAGTATCAAATCCGTGATACATCATTACATTGAGCACAATCAAGATATAGGATAAATATCGGATGGATATTAGAAACGATATTTAGACGGACACTAACTATATTGTGCATATCTTTCAAATTGCAAAAGGAATATAGAGTGACATATTATATCATTTGCATAATACCGCTTCATATCATTGCATTTCATATATGGGTGATTAATTGATTAAATTCTTGTAATGAGGATTTTCAATTACATTCATGATTTTTACACATTTTGTGGTGTCGTCCATTAGATTGTTAAACACATATCACATTCATTCCTTATGTTTTAAGTGATTAAAGCATATAGGTTCATTTACATTAGATTACCATCATGTAAATAATGCATTACATTCATTGCACCAGCATATCCTAACATCGTCATAAATTAAATGCATACAATAAAGCAAAATTAAATATGCATTTAAAAGTAAACATCGCATACATATGCATCCATCATAAAATATGACATATAAGCATCTAAGATCATTGTGTATCATCATCATCATAGATTAAATAGCTATCTAGTGCATGTCATCCATTCATCACATCATATAAGCATAGCATCAATATAAACATTTGCATCCATGTGCATAACATAAGCATAAAATAAAAAATAAACAAATACACATAATGATCCAAAATGATCAATCTCATATATATATATATATATATAGTGTGTGTGTGTGTGTGTGTGTGTGTTCCAAAAAGAGTACATTGAGGGTATATCAAAATACCTCTAGATTACAACAGTGTATATCCTCGACCTTACACTCAAAAATGGTACAATAAGCATCCTTGTAAGATCTATACTACATGGAGCCTGTATCCTCATCCTGTGAGTCACCACCATCACCCCGACCATCCCTATGGCTCCTCTGTGAGCTAGCTCCATGGGTGCTAGAAGACTTGTATGTCCTCTCGGTCCTATGATTCTTGCAGCTAGAGCTGGTAGTAGACTGCCTTGTCTCTCTGGTCTAGGATTAGCTTCGATGAGTCCTTATAGTCTGTGTATCCTCTAGAACCTCCCTGCCTATTAGCCTAATGTGTCCCTCTAATTGGGAGATGTGAGCCACATGCATTGTATCTCGCTCGTTACCCTCCTCCATAAGGGAATGAAGCCTCCTGATCTCTGCCATGGGGTCACGACCTAATGGTAGTAGAGAATATGGTGCTTCTGAAGGTGGAATCACAATCTATGTAGCATATGGTACCCCTATCATTGCCCTTAGTAGGTCCCTCTCAATAGTCATGGCACTCAACTATGCCTATGCCATGTCCCACTCGCTAGTGAGCTATGAAATCTATGACTCTGTAGTGGTAGCCCGTGCCTGGAGAGTTGTCCTCTCCTCCTCATATCCCTGCTACTGCCTCTTACCTTGCACTAGCTTCACCTCTAGAGTGGCGATATATGTATCCCACTACAAAATATTAGTCTATAGTCTCCTAACCTGACTCTGAAGATCGGCAATCTGAGCTAGTAATTTCCCCACCTCACTATCAGGAGGTGCCTCATCCTCCTCAACTGTGTCCTCATTTGCCTCAACCTAAGGAGCCTCCCCTATGATGGCCTCTATGCCCCATCCACCCTCGGTATGCTGGCGTACATTATGCCCATATGTATCAACCTCTGCTCTATCATTTGTATGACTAAGGGGCCTCTCTCCCTACCACTATAGAAGTGACCACCAAGTTTCATACGCGGTGATGGTGCCAACCCTATCCATGTCTGACTCCTGGAAGTTGTTGGCCTCATCCCCTAGCGGTGTTGGCTATAACCATGGTAAATCTCTCTCCAGTAATAGGTTCCTGTAGATAATAGGCAGTTCCAAAATATCCTAAATAATCCCAAACTAGTGTAGGATGTGTGAGTAGTACTGGCCTTGTAACTGAGTAATCACCTAACCCTCCTCGCCTGGTGTAGCCACTTGCCAGCCTCCTACCACTGGGGGGTAATCCATATATGAGCGCAACTCTATATCATCTGCCCGAATCTATGCAAATATAGCAATGTAGTGGTCTAGGTCCCCAACGTGAGACCTGATCTGGAACCCCTCCTCCTTGTGGGGCTAGCATGTCATATAGCACTAGTGTGTGGTAGGAACAGTAGTAATCCCTAGCGGTAGGTAT
Source organism: Wollemia nobilis (assembly GCA_028583015.1). Classification (NCBI taxonomy): domain Eukaryota; kingdom Viridiplantae; phylum Streptophyta; class Pinopsida; order Araucariales; family Araucariaceae; genus Wollemia; species Wollemia nobilis. The sequence continues at coordinate 214,004 of JAQPPZ010009797.1, read as the reverse complement.
GTGGACCGCTTGATCCGAATGTGCTACCAGCCCCAAATCTGAAGCAATAGGTTGTAGCTAATACCGACTTGACTCTTGTAGGTAATTTAATAGAACTCATGACAAAGTTGATCTAACAGTGTGCTACCCTAGGCTAAGAGAAAATTTCATCACATAGAACTCTAAGTAACTCTCCTGACAATGCCCAAGAGGTTCTAGTGGATCCTCATGCCTGAGGAGTCTGGAAGCATAATTTGTATGACTAAGTGCATGAATACAGTCTCTCAAACTGAGAAAATACCCTCATCATGCCAATATCCGACATGGACACCTCCATGATCAATCCTGGTCTAAGCATCCTCGCTCTGATCTTTGAATATGGCATCAAAAATAACTCCTTTGCTGGTGAATGGAGTGGAGGTGATGGGCTCCCCATCGATCGGGATCCTGAAGATCCGGTAGACATCCTCTAGTGTCACAGTCATTTCACCTATGGGTAGGTGAAATGTGTTGGTCTACACATCCCAATTTTGGGCCAATTCAGTCATGTATGCTTGGTCTACCCTGATCGTAGGCATATCAAGCATGTATTCAAAGCCAACCGCATCGAACCACTCTCGCTCCTGGTCAGTGAGCTATCTACGGAGGGTGCGAAGGAGATCCGTCTCCCTAGCTCTAGAGGTCAATTTTTGAATAGAAGCAATGCATAAGGGAAATAGGTAACTAAAAATAACTAAACATAGTTGAAAAACAACTTAGAAACGTCAAACAAATCTAAAAAAATTGCTAAAAATACAAAAACATGCAAAAAGTGATCAAAAGTTCCAAATAAAAATTAAAAATGCATTTTAGAAGTGCAATAAATGGCATTAATTGCCAGTAAAAAAATCAAAAAATTGAAATTTTTTTCAAAAATCTCGAAACCGTGGGTCAAATCTACGGTCTGTGTGTCAGTCAAAATTTGACCGTTGGGATTTGAATCCCACTGTGGCTGATAGCCATGGTTCCTAATCTAAAAATTGCGAGTCACATCTGCCTGTTATAGTCTAGGAACGTAACCCTTTTAGGGTCACTTCCTAGCCTGGCACCAAAAAAATTAAAACCCTAATCTAGCCTAAACTAATGTGAGGTTCATTACCAGCAGTTTAGTGAATTTAATTTGACCCATTACTTAATGTGGTTCATTTTTAATTTGGTAAGGAGTGCGAGGACTCGATTTCGAGTTACCTTTCCCGCACCGATGCCTGTACTAGATGAAGGTTGTGCAAGGTCTGCCATCATGATGTGTGAGAGGTCATAGGTAGTTGTTTCAGTAGCATTTCATGTCAACTATTGCTTCCTCACCTCTCAAAGCTCTCTAGTTGCAATTGCTTTCAAGGAATAATAATGAAATTTTCAAATGGGAAAAATATTTATACTTTTCTTAATTTTTACGGATCGTAGCTGACAATCGCAGTCCCAAAATTAGGGTTTTTCGACCGCAGCTTTGAGTCATGATTCCTAAATTTGATATTTCAAACTACTACTCATGCACACGGTTCACAATTGGCATTAAATACACCAAAATCCCATTGTGTGAAGGTTTTAACTGGAAAATTAATTATTCCTAATGGATTAGAATCTCAATTAGAGCAATCAATTCAACAAATTTGGTGATTTTCAAGCACCAGGATCAATTAAAAACTCAAAAAGTCAAAACAATTATTAAACAAGGCAAAATCCAAATGCACCTCGTATTCAATTATTTACCCTAGACACTTGGCGATTGTTGTGACTGACGCTCCATGCAATCCGATGAGATGATTAAATAACCATAAGGACGTTTGGGGTAAAATTGTCATCATTGATTTGATATGCTTATTTTCAATCCTAAAGAAGGCCTTTGATGCTAGACCGCTCCACGAGAATGAGGTATTTCATGTTATTTATCCTATGACATATTTTCAACAGATCATCGACAAATTGATTCAACATAAATCTAATTGGCATTGTATTATTTTGATTCGCTAAGAAGGCTATTGCAGCCCGACCACTCCATGGGATAGAAATATAAAATTACTATTAATAGTTGCAATCATAAGTTGAACTAAGCCTAGTCAAGTAATTAAATGCTAAATTCTAAGTTTTTTTAGATCATTCATTGTGGTCAAGCGACATCATCACTTCATTCAATTGTCATTACCCTCATCGACTCATCGCTTGAGGGGGTAGTCATACTTTCAAATCATAATCAAAATCAGCAGAAGATCCCTTGATCGTAGATCCCTTGATCTTGTCAAAATTGCGTTCATCATTATCAATGACTATCATAATCTTACCCCTTTGCTTGGGGTAAATATCAATTATGAAAGATAAAATTAGCTCTCCTCCTTTCGGTTATATAGGCCTAACTCCTATTGTAGCACCAAAGCTACCCGAATGCCTGATGATGAGTGCAAACTTTTTCAAATTTAAGCCTCCAATGAGTTGGAAGCAATGATTCCAGGATGCGCATCCTTTTGCAGGACCTAGGGCATCTAATGTTGATCAGATCAATGATCATCATGCAACCTTTGACATCATTTTAGGTGGTGTATTTTTGCTCACATGTTGTTTGATATCACAATGCATCATAAAAGGGGTATCTGTAGACACCTAAAATATGTCACATCGATGGTGACTACTCATATGAGACATGCTACAAGACCATATGGAAGATCTTGGATAGAATCCAAGATAGAGCAATGGTTTTAACCACTCAATTTGGGCTCCTTAGCCTAATCAGCTCAAACCGTTGTTGAGATCTATAGTCTATAGTCTAAATCACTGTTGACACCCGCGGTTCATAGTCTAGGCCACAGTTGTCACCCGCAGTCTACAACTAAACTTTAGTTGACCTTCATCTGATCCAAATCAGTTTGAACAGCCATTTATTCTAGAAGAAGGTAGTTGAAGGACGAAATATTCCAGAGGCTTCCAATCCAACTGCCCCAACCACCTCTTCCTGATATTGGATTCTCCATGAAGCTACCCCTAGCCCTTGGGTAATCCTAGAAGTACCCATAAAAATTAGGGTAAACTATCAAGTGTGCATTAAAGATTAAAGTAGCAAAGCCCTATCAGATTGTATACTCACCTGAGTGTACTAAGAGAGATTCTTGTTGCCATTCACTTGCCAATTCATCAACATAATGTCAATTTGTGCCATGGATGCCCTAAAGAGCTAGAATGCCAAGAAATGTAAATTCGGGAAAACGGAGGCCCAATTGTGCAATTCAACCGCCAAACCAGTCAAAGGAAATTAAGGCGACCCTTGACCATCAATTTGAAAAGGAGGATCAAGCCCACAACCTTAGATTTTGAGGGCAAAGCTACTTTGTTTCTCATCATGGTTGATAGTTGCGGTGTACAGTGCAAACCGCTCATTTGAGTCACGGTTTGTAATTGGTGAAAGATCTCCTTACTATTATTTTTGCATTGTATTTCACTAGGTTAGATTAAGCATCTTAGTGGTTTATTTAGTATTTTAGAGACTATGAATGATAGAATTAGGGATTTCACCAAGTTTATTTCATTATGGAAAATAGGACATAATTAGCTCATTTTCATGTTATCATGCTTCATTTCATGTAATCAATCCATTAGATAGATAGTTGTACTTTCCATTTATATGTTTCAATTAATATTTTCAAGTATTGCACAGGCTTAGAATGCTTTATTCGTTTTCTTGATTCTATTAGTGTTATGGCATCTTTATGTTTATATTCTCTAAAGGGCCTCATCATGAGAAGCTACCTATTCTTTTAATGCTTTTCTATTGTTTCTTGATCGCAGGAAAGCATATTCAAAGGAGATTCAACCATCCAATTCCTTCCTCAACGTGGATAAAAGGGTCAACTCCACCTTAGGGCAATTCGTATCACCTCGAAGGGCCTAAAACTCACATTTACCCCTAAGAGGAAACATTGCTTTCTCCTACTATAATAAGAGTATCAAAATGGTATCCCTAATAAGGGTGTAACTGTAACCAGGATTGGGTTCTTTACAATGGAATAAAAGTGTTTTTATTCTTCCCATTTGTTGTCAATTTCGCATGCATCTATTTTGTTTCTGTTATTTCATTTCATGCTGTAGGAAGCATAGGTGTGAGGTCGTTTTGGTGGTCACAACTTTCCATGACAAAAGACTCATCCACTACAAGAATAGAGCAAGATATTTAGTCAATGAATTTTATGTTTTCAATATAAAATTAATTTCTAGGAAGATCAAAATTATTGATTCTTTAGCAGTAGTAGAAAGCACATTACAGCCAATAGACAACAAGAAACTTAAAATGTTTTCCATTGGGCTAGTAGCATTTCCATCCATACTTGATAATGTAAAGAACTTCTAATTGTTTGAATATGATAGGCATATATTCGATTTTGTTACTAACTCGAGTATTTGAAAATTAGGTTATTTATGAAGATGAAAGGATACAAGATGAAGAATAATAATGCCATGATCTAACCTTTAAAACAAATACAATCCCTAAAGGTGTGGTATCTCTTGAAAAACTATTTGATATTGATTACAAAAGTAAGAAGTGCAGTAATATTTCATGTCAAAATGATTCGTATGATACCATTAATATAGGGACTAGTCAGAATCCTCAAAATGTGCTAATAGGAAAAACATGCACTAGTCAAGAAAAGAAGATATCATATAATCTCTTAAATATTATAGCTATGTCATAGCTTGGAGATATGAAGACCTTAAAACATATGACCAATCCATCATTACTCATAGCATCCCTTTAAAACTAGATGTTAAACCATTTAGGCAAAAACAAAGGCATGCTAATCCATTGTTAGAACTCTTTATTTAGGAGGTGCAAAAGATCTTAGATGCTAAAATCATATTTCCCATTAGACATTTTACTTGGGTAGCTAACATAGTGCCTGGTAGGAAAAAAAATGGATAAATCAAACTATGTATTGATTTCAGAAATCTTAATAAGGCTTCCCAAAAGGATAATTATCCTTTCCCCTCTTTGGATCATATTTTATACATGATGAATGGATTAAAATTGATTTCCTTTTTGGATGGTTATTCTAGATACAACAAAATTCTAATAGATCCTAAGGATAGGATGAAAATGACCTTCACTACCAAGTGGGTTACCTTTGCTTACAAGATAATACCTTTTGGATTAATAAATGCAGGTGCTACATTTCAAAGAGTAATAGATTATGCATTTAGAGACCTAATTGAAAAATGCATTGTGATTTATATTGATGATATTCCTATGTTCTCAAAGAAAATAATTAATCATGTCAATGATTTAAAGAAAGTATTTCAAAAATATAGAGAACATGGTATCTCTTTGAATCCTAAGAAATGTATTTTTGGCGTAACTCAAGGAAAACTCTTAGGTCAAGTCATTTCTAAATATGGATTTCTATTGACCTTAAAATAATTGAAGCCATACGGAGAATCCCTCTCCTAATAGTAATAAATAATTGAGATCATTCTTTAGAAAGATCAATTTTGTTAGAAAGTTCATCTTAGGATTTGTAGAGATAGTTAGGCCACTAAATGTCATTCTTAAGAAATATGTTGACATTACTTGGACTTTTGAAGCCCAAACAACCTTTCAAGGAATTAAAAATGCCATATCTACTACCCCAATCCTAATGAGTTCAAATTATACAAAGCCCTTATATATTTACTGTTTTGCTTTTGAGAATTCAACTACAAGTGTTTTAACACAAAAATATGAGAAAATTGATGAAAATTAAATTACCTTTATGATCTTTGCTTTGGAGGATACTCAACTAAAGTATTCATTAATAGATAAATAAGATATTTCTTTAGTCAAGGTAATCAAGAAATTTAGGCATTATATTCTACACAGTAGAATATTTGCCATTGTGTCAGACCCAACTGTTAAAGCTATGCATATGCAAAATGAATTAGGAGAAAGAAGAGCTAAATTGATGATAAATCTACAAGTGTTTGATTTAGAAATACAACCAATAAAACTTGTTAGAGGACAAGGATTAAATAAAACTTTAGCTGAAATAGATCCTCAAATACTTTTTCAACAATATGCTATGGATTGACATCACAACCGATGAATGGTACAAAGACATAGTGTACTACTTATGAACAAAAAATGTCCAATTCATTTTAATACTACTAAAATAAGAGCCTTACATTTTAAGAGTGTAAATTTCATGATTAAAGCAAGTGTTCTATATAGAAGAAACCATGAAGGAATATATTTAAGATTTTTATATACCTTGAATACTTTTATGGTAAATTTAGGATTGGACATGATTTAGCTAATGCCACTACACATCAAATATTGAGATCTGGTTATTGTTGGACTCATCTTTTTAAGGATGCACATGCCCATGCCAGAACTTGTCACACCTGTCAAATTGCTGCCAATAGAGAGAGGATTGCTTCTATGCCCTTGAAGCCTGTATTTGAGGCTAGACCTTTTTTTCCAATGGGTATTAGACTTCATAAGAGTCATAAATCCTAATTCCTTAGCCTATCACAAATACGTTTTAATTGTAATTGACTACTGCACTTGGTGAACAAAATATCTGCCTGCAAAAAAATGCACCACAAATATTGTCATTTAGTTCCTTGAGGAATATATTGTCATTATATTGGAATGTCTTACTATTTAGTATGTGATAATGGTTAAACCTTCACCTTCTTACAATTTGTTAAATGGGTCTATGACAATAAGGTGACTTCAAAATTTTCTTCTAACTATTACCTCCAAGGGAATGGTTTAGCAGAATACTCTAATAAAGCCTTATTATCCATAATCAAGAATTTGCTAGAGATAAATCCTAGATATTAGCATAATAAATTTAAGTATGCCTTATGGGTAGATAAGACCATAATAAAAGCTTCCATAGGAACATCTCCTCATCATTTGGTGTATGGTCAAGATACTTTTTTTCCTACCAACTTAAAACTATTAACACTTCAGTTTATGAAAGACTACTTGGAAAAAAATAATAAAATAGAAGCCATATTGACTAATTTTTTGAACTTAGATGAGAAAAGAGAGGATGTTATACAACTAAAGCAGAGTTGCATTAACCAAAACACATAAAATCCATAGAAACAGAGAAAATAGAGAAAATGCAAAATATTTTTGATATTCCTTGCTGAGGAGAATGGATCTTACAGAGACTAACTGATTACAAATTCGAAATTCCACCCTTTTTACCATGTTTTTCCTTTTCCCACCTAAAACTATGTATTTGAAATTTGAATTTTGGGGGCAAATTTTTTGAGGATCATTTCTCAAAACAACTATCATTGCACCTTTTTAGAAAGCTCTCGAAGGGGTAAGAAGCCTAGTACTTTATTTCCACACAATACCGCCATATTTCAGCCCTTAAAAAGGCCTCTAAGGCCTTGAAAATTGGCCTCCAAGTTTTACTAGCAGGATTTCCACTAGTTTTGGCAATGTTTTCACTAGGATTTTCACTAGTTTAGGCATATCTCCCAAACCGCTCTGGATATTGATGCAATATTTTCACCGTTAGGTCTATTTTTCCATCCACTAAAAACTAAAAACACTTAGAACATAAAAAGCAAAATATTATCAATTTTGAATGATGCAAGATCAATCTTACACCACTAGATGGTCCTGCATCAGACACCTAGGGTAAATTGAGAAGTGATATTCACTTCTTTGTTGTTGAAGGAAAAACAAGGTGGTCAACCTCTATATTTGACAACCAAGATGAATCTTCAATAGGCCTGCCCTTCCACTTAACCAAATATTATTCATGCTGCCTTTTTCTTGTACTTTTTCCAACGCGAGTGTCCAGGATTTCTTCTATCTCTTCCTTCTCTGGAGTAGATGCTGGAATGTCCCAAATTTCTGTTACTGGTCCCTCATTATTGTCCCCTTCATTCTTCCAAATTAGAAATTTTGAACACAGGTGATATGTTAATCCTATTCAAAAATTCTACTTCATATACATTGCCTAAATATCATTTCTCCATGATCCTGCATGGTCCAAACTTCTTCCTTTTTAGCTTGTTATAGGTTTTGGCAAGAAACCTTTCTTTTCTTAGGTGGACCATAACTTCATCTTCCACTTGGAACTCCTTAAACCACCGCTTCTAGTCTTCCCTGGTCTTGTACTGAGTGTTCATCTTAGTAATATGCTTCTTCACTTCTTCATGCAAGATCTTCAAGTGCTCTGTAAAGTCCTCAGCCTCAACACTACTCTTTTCCCCTCTGTACATATTCCTCAACTTAGAAGCATTCCTTGGTCTGCTAACATATACAATCTAGAATGGGGATTTATGAGTACTTATGCTAACAGAATTGTTGTAAGTAAAATTTTTCCTACGGTAAAACCAAATCCTATCCCTTGGGCTTATCTCCTACTAAGCATCTCATTTGGTTACCCAAACTCTTCTTAACCACCTCTTTTTATCCATCAGTCTACGGGTGGTATGCAGAACTAAATTTCAAATCTATCTTCAATTTCTTCCACAAAGTCCTCCAAAAATACCTAATAAACTTGGTATCCCTGTCTGAAACAATACTCTTTGGTAGACCATGTAGTCATACCACCTCTTTGAAAATTAACCCTACAATATGAACTGCATCATTAGTTTTATGGCAAGGAATAAAATATGCCATCTTTGAAAACTTGTCAACCACCACAAATATGAAGTCATTTTCCCTTTGTGTCCTTGGTAGACCAAGAACAAAATTCATGTTGATGTCTTCCCATGGTTTCTCTAGTATAGTTAATGGCTGATATAATCTGGTGTTATACCTCACACCCTTGTACAAATCTCTTCACATCTTATTGTAACTATGGCCAATAGTAGTTCTCACTAACGATGGCAATGGTCTTATCTCGACCAAAGTATCTAGCCAACCCTCCACTATGATTTTCCTTGACCATATTCTCTCTCATCGAACTCCTTGGAATGCATAATCGGTTTCCTTTGAATAAAATTCCATCTTGGATTAGGAAATCCAACCACTTTGTTCTATCTACAATAATAGGCATCAAGCAAGCTCTCCAAGCCTCTACAAAATCTGGGTCTTCATGGTATAAACTCTTAAGTTCATCAAACCCTATAACCTCCACCTTCATTTGTATCAGTAAGTTCTACCTTCTACTTAAGGTATCTACAATCTTATTTGACTTCCCACTCCTATTTTTTAACACAAAGGTATAACTCTGCAAAAAATCAACCCATTTTAAGTGCCTTCGATTTAATTTTCCTTGGCTATTAATAGACTATAAGGCCTTATGATTAGTATATAGAACAAAATCTTTTGGTAACAAATAGTATCTCCACTTTTTCAAAGCCTCAACTATAGCATAAAACTCATGATCATAGATAGAATATTTTTTCCTAACCTCATTAAGCTTCTCACTAAAGTAGGCAACAAGCTTACCTTCTTGACTCAATATAGCTCCTATGGCACTAACACTAGCATCACAATCTACTTGAAATACCTTATTAAAATCTGGAAGTGCCAAAACAGGTTGCTCTGTGAATTTCTTCTTCAACATATCAAAAATCCTATCTGCTCCTGAAGTCCACTTAAACTCCTTCTTATACCCTTTCATTATCTCTGTTAGGGATGCACAAATGCTGCTAAAATTCCTAATAAAATTTCTATAAAAACTAGCTAGACCATGGAATGATCTTACCTCTGTAACGCTCCTTGGAGTAGGCCATTCGATGATAGCCCTCACTTTCTCTAGGTATTTAAAATTTGAATTTCGAGGGTAAACTTACCGAGGTCATAACTCCTCACTTGTTGATCGAAATAACTACTATTGTACCTTTTCTAAAAGCTCTCAAAGGGGTAGGAAGCCCAATACTATATTTAAACACAATTACCACGATATTTTAGCCCTTAAAAAGGTCTATAAGGCCTTCAAAATTGGCCTTGAAGTTTTACTAGCAGGATTTCCACTAGTTTTGGCAAGGTTTTCACTAGGATTTTCATTGGTTTAGGCATATCTCCCAAACCGCTCAGGATATTGGGACGATTATTTCACCGTTAGGTCTATTTTTCCATCCTCTAATAACTAAACACACTTAGAACATAAAAAGCAAAATATTACAAATTTTGGATGATGCAAGATCACTCTTACACCACTAGATGCTCCTGCATCAACAACATTTCAGTAAACATAAAAGGATAATCAAAAGATGGTTTGATAAGAGGGATAAGGCTAAGGTTAAAACTTTCAAAATTTATGACCTAGTTTTACTATAGGATAAAGCACATGAGAAAAAGAAAGATCATTTCAAATTCGATAACATCTGGTTAGGTCCTTATCAAATTTCAAAAATATTTTGAGATAATGCATTTAGACTAAAGAATCTAAGTGGATAATACCTCACTTTGCCTATAAAATGGAGATTCCTCAAGCACTACTTTCACCCCTAAAAAAGGACTACGATCTGCAATCATTTGTACCATAGCTTACTATTTTATCTTTTTTTTTCTATGTGATTTGATTCAGTATCATTTTTGTTTTAGATTAGTTTATTTTTTATTTTTGTGGTTCTTATTTTGTCTGTTTTATTCAATTTCACTTGTTTAGTTTACTTGATTTTTTTAATTTTTCTTTCATTTCATATTTCATTTTCTTATCATTATGTTATCTTTTGATTTTTTCAAATGTTAACAAATGGATTTTAATTTCCATCAATGTCTGGTCCCTCTAAAGGAAATTCTTTCTATCAATTTAAGATGAATAACTTGTTTGAAATTTGGTGAACCTGATGATTAATCACATTATTTGGTTTTATTCTCTGATTTTGGACCAAAACAAATGATATTGGAATAATGCAACATCTTGCTAAGCTTCACATCTATCAATCATATTTAAAATATTTTTAGATCATAAAAAATGAAATTTTCTTGGTTTGATGATTAGGCAAATATGTATACACTCTATCATTAGCCTTATAGATCTCTAACCCAAAAGCACACTCAATGTTTACAATTTATCTAAACACTTCATCAAGAAGGAAAATCTCAATAATGTAATATTCTAAAGTGCTTGGATGATCTAGATAATCTCTACCAAGGCTATAGATGCCTAGCTAGAAGTAGAGCAAGGCCTAGGAGAGATCAAGGTCATCTTCATCGAAGTTATAGATGCTTGACTGACAGTGGATCAATGCAAAGGTAAATATTTTAAGTGATATCTTGAGTAGCTTGACATTAAACCAAATGATAGAATTATGATTGATCTAATAACAAAAAATGAATTCATAAACACACACTTATAGTTGAAGTAAGTGAAGCATCATTTCCAAGCAAGTTTTTTTGACTCCATTTTCCTTAGAATATTGCCAAGCAATGTGCATTTTGTTAATTAAAATTTCATCTTATTTCAATTTGGGTTCTTCATTCAAAATGCTTAGGAGAATTTTCTAGTAGTCGTAATTTTTTGTTGCTATTGCACAACTTACTCCAATTTGGAAACCCACTTAAAATTTTAGGTTTAAAATAAACTTTTGCTCGCTTACATCAAGATTTTAAATTTTGCTTACACCAAAATTTCTTGCATTGCATATTGTGAAAGACTTAAATTTAGGGTACATTGATTTAAATTGATTTTTTATATATATATTTTCATGTCAATGGCATTATTTTAGATTAAATGTTTCAAAAATTGAAATTCCAATGGTTTTTCTAAGGTTCAAAATATTAAAATCAATTTTAGGGTTTTTTAAATTTCATCATCTTAAATTTACTACAAAATTGAAATTGCCATAACTTTTGATTGAAAACATTGTTTGAGGTGATTTAAATCCTAGTGAAAATACATCAAACTCCTCTTCACAATGGTATCAAATTTGCAAAACATTGGACATTAATTTTTTCTAAAAATAGTAGTTTCCTGAAACAACCCATGAATTTCTAATTGAAATATCACATGATCCACGATGAATTTTTAAATCTTTATCAATAGATTTGGATACTCATTTGGCCTGTTTATAGACATGGAAAGTTTTGTTAAAATATGGAAATTATAATTTTGATCTAATTTTGGCACTACAAGAAATAAGGCATCAAATTTCATATTTTAAATTCAGATCATTAGGTCCCAAAATAGCACCAAATTCAATTAATTACCAATGGCTAATACTCTGGTTAATTCATAGTTTATAAATTTCATAATTTAATTCGATTAAATCCTTTCATATAAGGCTTAAAACCTAAGTTTCAGGTAATAATAAATATATGTGCCCATTACACCACGGTAACAATAAATCGGTATTATTACCCTCCTAAAAGGATACCTAAAATCTATATCAAAAATCATGTGGAAGGTTGTATTATTATTGGAACAAGCGAGTAATCCAACCACACCTAATTGACCAAGAATGATGATCTTTGATTGGCGTAGCTATCTTGAGTGCTCACATTCGATTGGCTAGTCTAAAGGATTTAAATTTAAACCTTGGAAATAAGGTTAATACCTAAGTCTATCTGTTGGTCCCCATTTGAGGTAAATTTTGAGAATCTTTATAGAGATAAATTCCTCATATTCTTTGGTAGAAATGTGTTGGGCTTTAATCACTCAATATTCAAAAATCAAGGTCAATAAATTAAATTTTGAGCATATCTCTAAAAATTCAATGAATTACATGCCTCAAAGAAGATCCAAGGGGTTGGTTTCAAAATCCAAAAGTTAGGCTTTCACCGAAAGTAAAAAGGGTGACCAATAAAAATTCATTGACTCTTTTAGGTGAGCAAACTCGAGCCATCCATTTAGATCAACCTGGGTGAATCTTAACTAATAAGGATGCCTCGATTGAGTTCACTGAACCAATCCCAATCACACGAAATATGAAAGGTAAAACCCTAGTTTAAGGTTAATATAATTAAAATGATTAATAACGGAATTAGACCTTAGGTTGACATAGGTATTATAAAGGATTAAATTGAAGCTTAAGTCAGGATCAAAGCATTATAATTGGAGGGTTAAGCTTTAATGTGGAAGGTAAAATAAATTGAAGAGTAAGCATTAGATAAGGAATTAAAAGGGGATAGTAATAGAAGAATAAAACCTTAGACCATGAAGATATAAGGATATCATGATGTGAATAAAGCCTAAGTTTGGAATATTGAATATGATATAATGCAGATTTTAATATATTGAAGCTAATTTTAATATATTGAAGCTAAATATATAAAATAAATCAATATCATAATAAAAATAATAATAATAAGTAAAATAATAATACAATGAACATTATAGATATTAAAGTAATAATAATAATATAATGGAATAAATTTTAATACTTTAGCATCGAAATTAAAATAGATGACAATGTCAAATCTAATAATTTTCCATAAAATTAAATATAAAAACCTTAGAAAATAATATAAAATTTGATTTAATACTTCGGCATAAAGATTAATATTAAATCTAATGTCAAACCTTAGAAAATCATTTAATATATTTAATAGTAATCTATCTTAGCAATAAGAAGAAGAAGAATAGCTAAAATTGATTTTTTTTTGTTGCCAAAGTAGTAATTTGTGTTTTCTTTATGTGTTGCAGGTGATAGAACCAGAGGAGGTGAAAGAACGAAACTAGAAGCCAAAGAGTTAGAGAAGAAAAGGGACATTCAACGAACTTGGACTATATTTCAACCACCTAGTGTATGATAGCTAAAAAAACTCAATAATTGAAGTTTGACAACTTGGCTAGGCAAATAATTGGAGAGATCTATGGCTATAATTGTAGATCTAGATCAAGAACCATCACAATTGGATACCTCATCCTCTTAGTTGAAGATAACTCAGACAAACAACTCATCCACACAACTGTAAATCACTAAAAGCATAGTTGTGAACCACTTAAACACATTGTAAAGTGCTAAAAGTTTAAATTTATAAGGCTATAAATAGCCATTAAAACCCCATCCAAAGGTTCGGATTCCATTTTAGCGATAGATATTTTTAGAGATATTTTTCTTTGTTAGTTTGATGAGCATATATACCCCTATCATTTTAATTGGAGAATTTGTCTTGTAATCACCTGATACAAGTAATTCTGAATGTACTGATTGAATATCCTATCAATACAATGTGTTAAATTTCTTAATGTAATCCGCGCATGTTGATGGTAATTACATTTGAGTTAATTTTAGTGTATTGTGTCTCTTTTCCCTTTGGAGATAACACCATATTAGTTCCAGATTGTGTGATAGTTGATTAGGCTAATAACGGTTTACTTCATATTTATTGCTTCAATAGATTTAGCATAAGTCTTCAAAATACAATTGCTTGTTTTATTTCTTTATCTAACCCTTTACTTTTTAATTTCTTTGAAACTTACTTAGATTATGAGAAATTTAGTTGAATTTCATATTCTGAAGCTCATTTTATGTGTTATATTTTTATAAGTTTTAGAGTAATCATTACAATGTGCTATAACAAATACGGATGTGATGTAATAAATTATTTACATTGATAAATTTCAAGGTAGCAAGCCTAGAATCTTTCTTTTCTGTAATTCTATTATATAATCTAGATTTTAAATGCTTATATCTTGGTAATTGTCTGAATATTAAGTTAGATTTACGTTTTACAAGTTTAAACAATGAATTGACACTCGCCCTTGTTAAAATTTATATGTTCCCACTAAGTTATCCATCTGATTCCCTTATCTTATGTTTTGATTTAGAATATTTGATAAGAACATAACCAGATTAGAGAAACCTTACGAGAACCATGGGGATATTGATTATTTCCTTTCAAGAAATGACATCTCGAATGAGTCCTAGCTATTGGTATCTATTTACAAATTGGAAAAATGTATCACTCAATAGGTAGCTCAATAGAACCAACCTCCTTAAATAGTTTTCGTATGGAATTATAGAGGTCTTTTAATTCCACATGCCCCACCTATTGTATGGGATCTGACCCTAGCCTCAAAATTCAACTATCTCCCTTATTTCTTAGGGGAATATGTCATTACCTCGATGAAGCATTTACATCACATGGTAAGCTTATACATGGTGTATTTCATTGAAAAGCAATATATGACCTTAAGGTTGTTGGTTGCCTTCTTTAGAGGAATAACTCAAGAGTGGTACATCAACCTCAACCCTCACTTAGTCAGAATCTAGGATCAACTCACTGGCCTCTTGATAAATAGATTCAAAAAAATGCTAATAAAGCATCTCTCCTAAAGCAACTCACAACAATCAAGAGGGAGCCCATGGAGACAATGGATAATTTCAATATTTGATTCCATAAATCTTGGTAGAGGATTCTTGACAAGATTAGACCTTCCTTAGGTATGGAATTGATTTATTATTTAAAATATTTTAATTCTAAAATAGCCATGATGGTTAAATATAAAGTAAATAACTCCTTATTAGAAGCCTATGGAATAGCAATCTAGGCCAAGAATGACCTAATATAGATAGGAAAGTTAACCCTTATGCCACCTCTACCTCTAATACTTATTTCTCAACCTTTGCATCATGCACATTCATCCATGCAATTAGTTGATAGCCATCCTACACCTGTTATGGGGTCCAAAAAGTCTCAAATCCTTGAACCTATCCAACCACATCTCTATCCCAAACCTTATGCTTAAAAATTGGATGAGATGAAGAATATAATGAGGATATTATCCAATGAGATCATAATTATTAAGAGGTAATATAATGCTTAGAGGTTCCCCTATCATAACTATCTAAATCCCCCTTCTAGGAAGGTAATTAGGGTTCCAGATTACTTGTAAATGGGTATCAAAGGTCTCCACATTTTGCTGATACAAATACTAGTCAATCGTAAGACTCGATTAAGCAAATAGCACCTATGCCAGTCCCATTGCAATAGAGGTCCCCTAACCTAGTCAAGGATCTAGTCACCATATAGAATAATTATGTAGAAGACCCTAATGTATGGTACTATTCTACTCCCAAGTTTTACTCCTCCAAATCATATATCAAGAGCTCTCAAGTGGTTAGAAGGACCCTATCAAATAACTATCTACTCCATATCCATAGTAAAATGATGTGATTCTAATCTAAAATATCACTACCCAAACCCCAACCACATCATCAAAGACCAAATACTTCGCTCCAACATAGACCATGATTACATGGAATAAAGCAGAGTTATATGTCATGTTGAATGAATTAGAAAATTTAGCCTATGGGATACCACAAGCCTAGTTGAATTACATAACTAGAAAAAAATAAAAATGCTTTTGAAAATCAATCAAATGCTAGTATTCTAGATCCTAAATCCTATGATAGGTCAATGGGTAATCAAAATGATACCTCGATGCAAATTCTACTAGATAACTCGATCGTATTAATTTTGAATATTACAAGAATAGGGATAGATCCTCAAAAGTAATATATGATAGTCCATTAGGCAGTCACCACCACCAAACACCCTCCCAAGGTTCTATCCTATCAAACCTTTCAATGTGGTAGATGTTAGCAAATGACCTTGCTTCCACCTAAGCCTAGTTCACCCTAGCCTAGATTTTATCAAGATCCACCTCATAGTCAAGCATAAACCCATGGTTAAAATTACCCTAGTCTAGCTTCCATCAAATCCTAGCCTCCACCTTAACTTGGTCAACCCTAAATCCATGGTTAGACTAACTATGATTAACATTGGCCCTTGCTCAACACATGTTTCTATGCATATTATTATGTCATAAATGACACTTGAATACTTTTTTCACAATCAAATAAATTATAAAACATAGTCACACTCCACCTCAACATGCCATAAAATCTATTTGGAGACTTTCCTCCACCTATGCATTTATGAGGCATGGCACCCCCATGCCCATTTAATGCATATGGATGGGTGAGGACTTCTCTCACCCAAATCCATTTATGAGGTATGGTACCCCATGCCACCTTAAGATAAACCTCATAGGACACCTATTCCCCCCTAACCTTGGAAAATTCTATAAATAAAATACCATTTTCACCATTTGTAAGAACCACTCACATACCCAGACTCTACAAAAATTACTCTAGACCCTAAGTTCATCCTATCATAATTAAACATCACTCACCATAAATCACCATGAAGGCCCACATGAACTCATCAACATCCCCATTTGCTTTGTGATCTACTCTTGTTTATAGGTACTAAAGACCATTCAAAATAGACCAAGAATTGCAACAACATCAGAAGAACCCCTGCAACAAAACAATACTTTGATTGGATATCACAAAGTGGTTTGTAGGGCAGGGTATGAAGCATTTGAGAGACTAATTTTATTATAAAAACTCTGTAACATATCACAAAATAAGGTATGTAACTATGTTTTATTGTTTCTATTATTTTGTCATCTTCACCATGCAATAGACTAGATCTGTGTCTTTTGTTTGTTATTACGATAGGCCCCCAAATATTTCTAATAATTTTTATAGAGTTATGCAAGTTTAAAGAATCTACATGACTAACAGTGGCCCACGTACAGTAAGCCCACTCCCATTTAAGAAATACAAAGAAGACACTTGCAACTGCTTACCCATTTTAGTGGAAGATGGCTTTGCCTTGTCGAAGAGCCCTATTATAGTCTTCAAAAGGAAAATTTGTAAAAGGGAAACACTTGTAACCCCCTTTGAATATCAATTGTAAAGGAGCAATTTTATTATAGTTAATTATGGTGATAATGATGGTACTAACTCACTTAGTTACTATTTTGGATAAATATTTAGCTAATTAATTGACATCTTTGTCATCTTCCATATTCTAGGTGGCCCAAAAACCAACATAGAATCCTCCAAAACCATGAAATCCTCCTTAGGTCCAAGTATTAGCCTTTCTAGTCTATGATCCTGGTTTGTACATAGGATTATGAACAAAAGGTTCATATGGGCCCATACGAACATCTCAAGCACACCAAAAACTAGGTACCTAGTAACAAGGTATCAATTTATACACAACCCACAACTACATAGTTGTAGGTAAGTTGGGGATAAATTTTACCCTAGATATTACTATCTCAATTGCCCTATTTCCTTCATAGGCCAAAATACTTCCTACAATGACATCCCTAAGGTTAAATTACTCACTTTCACTCTACCTTTTCTTGTCGTAAAACTTAGCTATGCACCATATTGTAATTTTTCTTAGTTAGCTTAGTTTATTCCTTGCTTGTATACTACTTTTTTACAACAATTTGATTTTTTGTCCTTCTTGGTTGTAGCAAATTTTACAAAAACTAGTTTTGCAACACACAATCCACACATTACCTACAAAACTACCAAAAAAACATCCTTATTCAGGTTCGTAGGGTAGGGTACAAACCAGTCTAAGACACAATTCAGACCCTACAAACATCCAAACAATATTCTAGAGACTGTAGATCATAGGTAATCGCAAGTAATCCTTGATATTCAGTTGGAATTGCATGTTTTTCTCTCCCAAATTCCAAATCTTTGAATGTCATTTTTTGCATTTTTGCTTTACAAAAGCCCCAAATAGCTTTGGGTATATTTACAAAATGGATTGTTTTTACTTTCATGATTTACAAAAGACACTAATTTCACTCTTATGTTTTACAAAATGCACCAATATTGCTTTGGTTATTAGTTTAAAAGCTTCCAAAAGAAAATTTCTTTCACAAATGCTTTAGTTCATAGTTAGTTATACATTGCATTCCTAATTAGTCTAGCATATCACACTTGCATAAGGCACAAGGTAATACTTAAATTTATTTGTCTACTTGAGCTAAGAATATATCTTGATCTATCTCATGCATTAAGCTCTTATGGGATATTTGACCATAGCCTTAATTGGTCTATATTAGTCAGTGTAGATAGATTTGCGATCAAGGAAATCTTAGAAAAGTTTTTGCTGAAAGCATGCAATCCTTCCATTGCTTACTTAGTGTAGAATTTCTTTTTAAAATGGAACTTTATTTCATAAAATCACTGCCATGGAATACTTCACCAAATAGGTGGAGGCCATTCCTCTTATCCAAATTATCGGGTCCAAAATTATTAAAATCTTCATGCAACACCTCAAATGTTATTTTTTCATTCCTTCTCACATAATTTTAGACAATGACACACCATTCAAAAATAAGGATGTTCATGCATTGTGTGAAAAATATAACATCCAACATAGTTTCTCAATTCCTTATTACCCGTAAGGCAATGGCCAAGCTGAAGCAACTAACAAAACCATTTGCATCATCCTTCATAAAATAGTCATAGAACCTTATCATGATTGGCATAACTAGATTTCTTTAGCACTTTGGGTATACCAAACAAGTATCAAAATACCCATTGTGGCAACTCCATTTTCACTCATCTATTATATTGAGGTCATTATGCCTCTAGATTTGGAAATCCCCTCGAGAATATTGTTGCAAGCATTCATAGATGATGACATTGCTCACTAGGCTCATTTAGATCAACTTACACTTCTTGATGAGCATCACATTAAATGCTATTGAGCATATTTTTGTTTACCAGGATCATGTGAGGCATGCATACAATAATAAATTTTATCAATGTGAATTTCAAATTGGAGACCTAGTGCTAAAGGAAAACCAACAAAACATGAATCAAACATGCCACTTGCATAACAAATTCACCCCAAACTAGTTAGGACCATACATTGTCAAACATAAATATGATTCAGGTGCTTATCAACTTGCCAATATGGAAGGAATAGAGGAACCCAAACCCCTCAACATCATCCATCTATGTGCATTTTATGTCTGATTACATCAATCAAGGCTCTCACATCCTTGTACATTATCTATCTAAAACAACAAAACTACAAAAGCAATAAAACCAATAATAAAAACAAAAAAAACACATTCCCATCACTAGGATCATTTCTTTCTCACCTTCTTCATCCCCTCTATCCCATTCCCATCCATGTTTTATGGTCACGCACAAGTAGCTACATACCTTGGACTGATTTTATTATTCCCTTTCCTCTTATCATTTTTCCCTTCTCAAATTTATCTATTTTCTCTATTCTTCTTCGACTACCCATCAATGTTGTATGGTCACGCACCAACGACTACATACCTTTGATTGGTTCCCTTTCTCCTACCTCTTTCTACATTTCTTCCTTCTCTCTTTTTCTTCCTTCTTATTTTTATGTTCTAATTTCCTTATTCGTTCATGTTGATACCAGAAAATATTGGCATTCAATTCATTCATGGTATTCATACATGGATCAAAAAAAATTTCCTACTAAGTTGATGGCATCAAACTTTTGGATATATGCATGCGCATTAACCCATTGCTCATGGTTTACTTACACAATGACACATTGGTAGCATATGTTTGTTCACATCCATAAGCATTATTTCATATCACATAGTCATGCATATCATTATATTGCATTGCTTCTTTTCATGTGGTCTTATCATGTTACTTGTACATATGCATCCATCACTTTGCATACATTACACAAGGAGATAAACATACACTAGTTAGCGAAACTATAGTGATATCCAATCCTATATTTTAGTGCTTATGTACAATAGAGATTGTTTTCATTATTCAACCACTTATAGTTGATCGAATCAATTTTTTTTTAATGTCATCAAGTTCTAAAATACTAAAAGCCTTCCCCTCGTTGACTTGAGTTCTTTCATGAACCAATCACACATCAAGCACTAAGTAAAATTGTAGGCATAGGAAGGACACCACCTTGAGTAGCCTTACCATAAAGTGAATAGTTTCCCCTACTCATCCTATCATTCACATGATCCAAACCTAAGGATATAGACAAGGACAAGCTGCAAAAAAAAAGCAAGCAAAAAGAAAATAGTACTACAAGACTAAAACAAGAAAAGAACAAAAAGAGCACTACTCAAAAATAACTTGAAATTTTGGTATCCTAAGGTATGTTAGATGTCTCCATTAGGGCTATAGATGTTTATATGGTAGTGGAGAAATGTTGATGAAATGTAGGAATTACCTCCACTAGGGCTATATATGCTTGTCTACTAGTGGAGTATACCTTATGAGTGGTGACATGTTTGTCACATTAGCGACCTTGTTTTGTACAGACCAGTGCATGCTTGTGGATGAGATAGATTATATTGGCTAAGTTTACAATTGGTTAGTCCAACCTCACTCAAAAATGTATAAATTAACATCACTTTGCACACACTGGTCCATAATAGGCATCATCTTAGGATAGTCAAGAGTTCAATAGAATACTTATTGGAAAATAGATGTGTTTGATTGCTCAAACTATGGTATTTGACTTTATAGAAATCCTTCTAACATCCAACATAACTTGAAAGAAAGAATGAACAACATCACAACTAGTTTTGCCACACATTATTGTTCTCCTCACATCCTTAGTAAATTACACAAGCATTACATTATTAGACTACACATGCATAGCTATCCAACACGTTCAAATCATCATTTGCATCAATTACCTACATATATTGTTACTTTTTGCATTCATCCTACACATTGCATGTATGCTTATCTCATGTTAGACTAATATGTCAGTGTGACTATTAAGTATATCATTAATTACCTTAAGCCACTTATGATGGTCCCCTTGTAAATACATGCATCCAAACATGTGATAATATAAACACATCTCAAGTGTCCATACAATGCATTTTTTACATGTATAGATTTTTATTCCTAGAAAAAAAACAAAAAAAAAATCACAATGGAATGCTACATATCACATACCATCTATCACATCATGCACATCAATATATAATCATGCAAATCACATGTCTACAACCATACATCATACACAATACATACATACATATAAAATCATTAACACAATGTAATAAAATTAAATCACATATATCATATATCAAAAGAGTATGTAAATTGTAGACACCAAAACAGCACAAATCTTATTATGTGACTGCAAACACTGATCGCATTGACACACACAACCTTTAGGGCAGCCCTCAGAGGTCAAATAGTGGTCCTAGCCACTTACACAGCAGTTTTGGAAGGTTAGAAAGTAATTTGGCACCTCCATACACTCTACTTCAAATTCGTCTCACCCCGGGATGAAATGCAAACTTGAATTCGTCCCTAGGTGGGACGAATTCCAATTCGTCCCAGGGTGGGATGAATTCCAGGTTCAACAAACAAAAAAATAAAATCATGACATGTGGCAGGAGAATTCAGTGACCACTTCTCCTTGCCTCGCATGCGCGTTAGTGCGCCGATGGAGGACTGTCATGAGGGCAGGCCAGACAGGGAGAATTTCCCCCATCATGCACTAGCATAACACCAACTGGCATCCCTGCATGCCCATACCAATCTGCACCCTGGGAATTCTATAAATTGCAGAGTTCTCTCACCAAAAAGAAAAGCGAAGAAGAAACGTTTGGAGCAGTGAATCCCTGCTCGTTTATCATCATATGCTCTGCCTTTGATTCACTGTTACTGCATCCGTGATCTCTTCTGCAAGGGATGTCATTGGGTGTTTATGGAGAACGTGAATCCGGATCCATGGATCCATCAATTTTTTGACAAAGCTTACCGTTCTATTTTTATTTCTTTTGCATAATTACTTCAAGATTTTGATTGCAAGCATATCAACATGCAGGTTTTATTTCATTTCACTCTCACTAACATGTAGGCTCCAAAGCATTCCGAGTCCTCCTAGACATTCTCGTGTATCTAAAATCGAACTGTGCAGATCGTCGAAGCATCGAAGACGAGACATTTCACGGGCCATTCCTCTTTGTTTTCGTGCAGTAAGATTCGTCCTACCCTGGGACGAATCCCAATCTGACACAGGCAAATTCGTCTCACCCTAGGACGAATACCAATCTGCTGCAGGCCTATTCGTTCCACCCCGGGATGAATTCCAATCTGCTGTAATATGTTGTTTTAATCGTTTTTTGCATGCATGTTTTGTTTGTTTTATGGACCGAATGCTTTATTTTAACACAGGTTCTATTAACTCTGTTTGTTTTTTCTTTGAACGCAGGAGGAGCAGCAAGGATCAAAGATTCGTCAACGCAAGCGGTGACAACACTTCGGCCTGCCCGTTTTACATGTGGACACGCAGAAGGAGGAACACTTAATCATGATTGTAATCAAAACCCATTTAACGCTCCTAGCCCCTAAAAAGGGAGGAGGCATCTTTGTAACCGAGATTAAGGGAGTTAAATAAAAAGGGTTGTGCTTTCTCTACTTTCTTTTGACTTCGTTCAATTCGTCTCTTTCATTTCATGCATCTCATATTTTAGGACTTAAGCGTTTGTTTGATTTTGAACGCATCGCATTAGTTTTCTTTCAATCTTTCAGAATCTCGTGTTTTCAGTGGCGATCATGGTGGGACCTCTGACCTCTATTTTTTTTTAAGGTTAGATTTCTGATCTGAAATTGCTTGTTTTGATTACAGGTACCTATTTTTCAATCATCAGATTGTTATTCGTTTTCGCCAGTGACAATTACAGAATTGGGATTCGTTTCACCCAAGGACGAATAGGCATTCGTCTCACCTTGGAACGAATATGGTTATGATATTCGTCTCACCCAGGGATGAGTATCTTTCTGTGCATTTTTTAGAGCAGCAAATCAGAAACATCCTTTCGAGCAGAGAAGAGGTAGGGGTTTTTAACAAGCCTTTGTCAAATTTCTGTTTTTCGATTTCCGGTTTTCGCTTTTGTATGGCTTAGGGAAAGTTTCCTTTTTTTAACCTGTTTCAATTTTTGCAAATTAAAATGAACCCCACACATCACGTGGTTATTTAAACCAAGGAGCTGGTCGTAAAACCCCAACCCTTGAGCAATACCAATGGTGGATTTCATCACCACGTTGGCTTGGATATTTGCATTCATTTACCCTGATTGTCACTGTTGCTCGACATAAATCCTGACGAAAGCTGACCGAGTTTTGTTGGGGTGATTCCCAATGCATGAGGATAAGTCTTCTATGGTAGGTGTCATAAATAGGACAATCCCCCTTTTGTACCGCCTATGTTCCATGTATCATCTGCTCTCACGTACCTATAGTCTCCCTCTCGTAAGGGCGGGTATATAGAGAGGTTGGTATATCAGCCTGGCAATGGTATATTGAAGGGGCGACCATTTATGGGAGTCATATGAGCCTTCATTACGCATTTAAAACATTCGTCAAAATTTTCAAAAACAAAACAAAATCATCAAAACGCACTAAAACCAGTCTAGGACACACCACATACTTTGGATCATCACGTGGATTAATCTTGCTAAATACAACAGAGTTAGTGGAGCTAATTAGACAATCCTCATTATAGGTTTGGTTGATAGCCTATCTGGCACTGGCGGTATCCTGAAAAATACCACATAAACGAACTCAATTACACACACAGGGATGTGAAATAACTTGGTTAAATTCAAGTCGGATTTAGCCCTTGTTCAAAAGTCTAGCGAGATAAATGTACAGTCTTGGTTAGTTAGTTAAAATATCTACATTTCAGAAAAATCTTAACTATATTTTCAAACAACTGGTACATTTCATTCCATCACCATCAAAAAATAGACAAAATACAAAAACAAAGTTTTCACATGCACAAGCATTCCACAAAGTTATCCCATTACTATAGCAAGTCAGTCAAATCTTGTACAATCTATGGTGCATCGACAAATCATCAACAATTCATTTCATTTATGCCATATGCATACATCATACAAAGTAGACCCATCGCATTCATAATCGCATATGCATACATCAATGTAAAAACATGTACATTAAAATAAATCATGAAAAATGTATAAACACAAAAAAGAGTCATCTGTATATATATATTGTTACCTTTTGCATTCATCCTACACATTGCATGTATGCTTATCTCATGTTAGACTAATATGTCAGTGTGACTATTAAGTGTATCATTAATTACCTTAAGCCACTTATGATGGTCCCCTTATAAATATATGCATCCAAACATGTGATAATATAAACACATCTCAAGTGTCCATACAATGCATTTTTTACATGTATAGATTTTTATTCCTAAAAAAAAACAAAAAATAAATCACAATGGAATGCTACATATCACATACCATCTATCACATCATGCACATCAATATATAATCATGCAAATCACATGTCTACAACCATACATCATACACAATACATACATACATATAAAATCATTAACACAATGTAATAAAATTAAATCACATATATCATATATCAAAAGAGTATGTAAATTGTAGACACCAAAACAACACAAATCTGATTATGTGACTGCAAACACTGATCGCATTGACACACACAGCCTTTAGGGCAGCCCTCAGAGGTCAAATAGTGGTCCTAGCCACTTACACAGTAGTTTTGGAATGTTAGAAAGTAATTTGGCACCTCCAGACACTCTACTTCAAATTCGTCTCACCTCGGGATGAAATGCAAACTTGAATTCATCCCTAGGTGGGAGGAATTCCAATTCGTCCCAGGGACACACCATTTTCAAAAACAAAACAAAATCATCAAAATGCACTAAAACCATTCTAGGACACACCATTAATCTTTAAAAGAGATAATCACCGTTTGTGTATGTGTGTGTTCATTTCTGCTTAGTGTAACAAAAAAAAAAAAAAATCATAAATCATAAACAAAAAGATAAAAATTTGCTTAGCTAGTAGAAGAGCACCACAATGGTGTACACCCGTAGCCAAGCCCAATCAAGGGCAGATGCTGTGGAAGGTGTACAAAGAGCGGGCACTGGTCGCCTTCGCTTTAGCCCTGAGGACTTGGTCACATCGCCTTGGCGGTCTGGCCTACAAGAGAGTCCACATCAGGCCATATCAAGATGGAATTATAGGGACACCCCTATAGGGGATATGCCCATTCAACACATCCCCTTTTGGGAAGAAGCTTTACATGTAGCACTCAACATAAATAGAAGACCGCCTTTAGAGGCTAGATATGAGTGGCCACAGCGCAATGAAGCACAAGAGAGGCACAGTTTCCATGAGGAGATACAACGTGAGTATGGCATCTCTCCTTTGCCTCCCATTAGAACTGAAAGACAAAACCCAGAGCATAGGGCTCTCCACACAGGGCGAGCTAACTCTGCCTGCCCCTTTCATATCTACAAAAGGGAGTATGAGGAAGAACATCACATTCCTCGAGAATAATATACAGTGTGGGAGCCTTGTGCTTTTGCACCTGCTAGATACAATGATCACCCATTAAGGCCAGAGCCTCAAGTAAATGCCACCAATATCAACAGAGGGAAGCACCACATAGAAGTCCCGGATCCTCAAAACTGAGATAGATACATCGGAGAGGTGACTAGGCCTCCTAGAATCAAAATAACAGAGCAAATTGACTTATCATTTCCTAGACATGTCGCCCGCCAAGCGTAGATCAAGCATCTTGAGCAGGATCAACAGCAGCTAGAACAATTATATCACCTTAATAAAGATAGCATTCGGCTCCAAACAATTGAGCTGCTCTGCACCACTGTGCCTGAAAAGGTTCAGACCCCCCAAACACAGAGGGCAAAAAGGTATGAGAGGCACAACCCCATAGTGCATGATAGGTCTCCAAGACCTCACCAAGAGATGCCTCTAAGACACCCTAGATATGAGCAGGAGACCACCCCCAGGAACCACGATGGGCACCCTCCACGGGTGCCCACCCTTGTTCATCGAGCTCACCCAGTAACTCCTCGAGAAGCTTATGAGGAGTATGAACAAGAAGAATGGGTCTAAACGCCCTATCAAGGCAGAGGAGGTGCTATTCATCCACCCCTCCATAGGCCCCCAGTTGCCCGTAACACACAACAGGAACAAGTTACGGAGGAAGAAATTAAATCTTCCGATGCATACAAAGTGTTATTAGAGAATTTGGAGTTTGTGGAGACTAAAGCTTCTGGGAACCAAAAGCCCACATTACGACAACTTCGCAGTCATCCGATGCATCCGTTAGTGCCCACACCTCTTTATCCCAAACATTTCAAGTTGCCTCAGTTGGCAATTTTTAAGGGTGAAGAGGATGCTCAAGAGCACGTGACAAGATTCTTGAGCCAATGTTTTGGCATTCAGGATAATGATGCATTGTTTCTAAGGACATTCATAACCACATTCGCAAGTCCTACCTCGGATTGGTTCACACAGTTGTTGAAGCACAGCATAAATAACTTGGATCAATTAGTAGATGCGTTCCTGGAACGCTTTGCCTTCAACACCAAGAAGAAGGCATCACTAAGTGATCTGGCCAGCCTCAAGCAATATGAGGAAGAGACAATGGCGGCTTACGGGAATCGATGGAGGGCTATGCTTTCTAAGCTACCTTACCTTCCCCCTATGTCCGACCTCACACAAATGTTTGCACGAAGTTGTTTGAAATCAATCTCTGGGCTATTGCAGCTGCAGCAATATGCCACTTTAGAAGAAGCTCTGGTGCAAGCCAGAATTATTGAAGAGATCAAAATAGGGGAGGGCGCAATCACCAAACCTAAAAAGAAAGAGTGGAACAAAAACACCAAGACAAGGACTACGCAACAAAAACCCGTTGAGGTTAATCAAGTCGCTATAAATGTCCCCAAGCCTGTGCAAGAAATACAGCCTCAAAAGGCTAATTATCAGGCAGTGCCTCCTAATTATGAAAGATAAAATAAAAAATAAGAGCAAAATCAGCAGCGTCGCCCTAAGCGATAATTCACCCCTTTTACGAAGTCTAGGGACTCCCTATTTGATCGCTTGTCAGCGGAAAATCTAATCACCCTTCCAGAAATCCAAACCATAGATCCTAATGCTCCCAAGCCTAAGGGATATAGAGAGGATTTATATTGTAGGTTTCGCAGGCGAATGGGACATGACCTAAACGCATGTTGGAAATTCAAGGGATTGATACAAGATTTGATTGATAATCAAACATTGGCAGTGGACAACCCCATAGCACCAAATAATCAGCATATGGGGGTATTCAAGGACCCTTTGCTTGCCCACGAGGCACAAGAAAAACCTCTTCAGTTAAATGAGGTGCGACAGAATCTTCCCATGCAAGGGTATGTGGGAATGATCAGCATAGTAACCAGGAACAAGAAATACCCAGGAGTTGCCCCTGAGGTAGCTACAAAAGAAGTTCCAACAACGTCACAACCTCAACAACACCCTGTGCATTTGCCTCTACCTAGACCTGAGGTCACAATACGGACCAAACTCACGTAGAGTTTGCGGACCACTTCGGCTAGGCTTTCCATCTATGAGCTTATACAATAGTCAGCGCCCCATCGAGAAGCTCTCATGGAAATTTTGAAAGCCATCAAGTTACAGCCTCACGAAGTGAATTCCTTCAATAACTTCATAGGACATGTAAAACGATGTACGGAGCCAGTCATTACCTTTAGAGAGGATGAAGTTAAAATAGTATCGAATGACATGGCAGATCCACCCCTGCACGTTATCATGCGGGTCAACAGGATCCCGTACAAGAGAGTGTTGGTAGATATTGGCTCGTCTAGTAATATCATTACCACTGAAGCATTAAAACATCTGAAGCTGCCAGCCTCTCATATCATGACTTCCACATACACACTGCGAGCATTCAACGATGCGATATGCTCGATAGTCGGCATAATTGTTCTACCCGTCCAGGTAGGACAAAATACGATACCCACATTGTGCCATATTTTGGAAGGCAAGATGTCATACAACATATTGCTAGGGCGACCATGGATCAGGGACATGAAGTGTGTCCCTTCGATAGCTCACCGATGTATCAAGTATGCATTTGAAGGAGAAGTACATGTTGTCCTGATGGACTTAGAACCCTTCAAATATTGCAATGCAGTGCAATTGATGCCGTAATCAACCCTCCCGTCGACGCACTTGGATTTCCAGTTAAATCCATCTAGACAGGGTCTGATGCCACCGTATCAGGCCTTTCAGCAAATACAATCAGTTTGGCCTTTTTCATAGTGGGGCTTTGACCTAATTGGAAATATCTCCCCTGCATCGTCTGGTCGTCACACATTCATTTTAATGACCACAGAGTACTTCACCAAGTGGGTGGAAGCGATTCTGCTAACCTCTATGACTGGATCCCGCATTACGGAGTTTATCTTGCATAACATTATATGTCGTTTTGGTTTTCCATCCAAGATCCTATCAGATAATGGGACACCTTTCAAGAATAAATATGTGTGTGCTTTGACCACAAAGTACAAAATTCAGCATAGTTTTTCAACCCCTTATTATCCACAGGCAAATGGGCAAGCAGAGGCGTCCAACAAAATGTTAGTCGCCATTCTTAAAAAGACAGTTGCAAACAATCGTAAGGACTGGCACATTCAGATCCCGCTTGCCCTATGGGCTTATCGCACCAGCATTTGGATACCCTTCGGGGCAACTCCATTCTCGCTAGTGTATGGCTCCGAGGCAGTCATGCCTTTTGAGTTGAAAATCCCTTCCCTGCGCATTTCAATGCAAGAGTTCATCGATGATAACACTGAATGGCAGGCCCGATTAGATCAACTAACGTTGCTCGATGAATGATGCGTTAATGCTCTTGAACATTTACGTGTCTACAAAAAGTGACTTAAGAGAGCATACAACATGAAAGTCCACCTCAGGGAATTTTAGGTTGGTGACTTGGTCCTAAAATAGAACCAACAGAATGCTAATTTGTCGTCCCATCTACAGGACAAGTTTGCGGCAAATTGGTTAGGTCCTTATGTCATTGATAGTAGAATAGGACCTAGAACATATCGGCTTGCCTCTCTTGAAGGAGTCACGAAAAAAGAACCCTTGAACATCAGTCATTTGAGGTCGTTCCATGCCTAAGAGAGCCATAGTCCAACTAAAAGCTCCAAGGATTCTCATCATCACTTGGTCAACCCTAAATGCCCCAAAGATATTTATAAACCCTTTGGTCAGGCCAAAAGCTTCGAGGATTCTCATAATCGCTTGGTCAACCCCAAAATGCTCCACAGGTATTCATAAACCCTTTGGTCAAACACCAAAAGCTCCAAGCATTCCATAATTTCTTGGTCAAAATAAATATTCAAAAATAAAAAAAAACAATACAAAATCATAAATCATAAAAACAATTGCATTTCAAATTCTTGCATTCTCATAACAATCAAAAATATAGGTTGCATTAGGCATTGCATCCATACATTGCATACTTCGCTAGGTCATACAAGTCAACCACACCATAGACTATCATCACTTGGCAATTCCACCATTTTTCACAAACGCATACATCTAGAATAGCACCATCGCCATTTTTAGATTCGTCAGTTGTCTCCTAATGTATATAGGGTTTTCATCATTCAGTTATCTTTAAATTTCTAGCCAAAACTATACATAGTTAAATAGATTTTACACGAGAAATTTTTACTTGGATCACGTCTTGTTACGTAGCATTCCAACACAAATGAACACACATAAAATAATTCTTAAGTTGTGTGAAAGCAAGAAAAACCTACAAAGCAGTCTAGGGTACCATAAGTGAAATATTAGCCTGTTCATCCCCCTGTGCGAATGGTTCTAGAATGCTAAGAATTGGCAAAAGGAAGAGCTCTTCCCCATCCATTCACCATAATAAACAGTGGTTTTCACCACTCCCACAAATCCAAATCATAGTTGGTCCCAAAGTTGTAAGGATTCATACTACACGTCCTTGCCAAGGATGGGTAGTCATCCCCAAAACCTAAAAAGATCAATGCCCTTCACAAAAAAAATTCCAACGAACCATCATCCTCACTTTCCCATTTCACCTTTGATCTCCAAGTTGTAAGGATTCGTACTATCCGCCCCTAATCAGGATGGGTAGTCATCCCCAAGGCCCAACAGATCAATGCCCTTACTTCACAATCTCCATTATCCCCTTGGTTCCCAAAGTTGTAAGGATTCGTACTACACGCCCCTAATCAGGATGGGTAGTCATCCCCAAGACCTAAAAGGATCAAGGCCATTCACAAGTTCGAACTTACAAAGCTCAAAATACAAAATCAAATAACAGTGGTTATCACCATTATTCAAAAATCTTTGCTCAAAAACAAAAA
This sequence comes from Wollemia nobilis, assembly GCA_028583015.1. Classification (NCBI taxonomy): domain Eukaryota; kingdom Viridiplantae; phylum Streptophyta; class Pinopsida; order Araucariales; family Araucariaceae; genus Wollemia; species Wollemia nobilis. Next base: position 183,043 of record JAQPPZ010009797.1, on the reverse strand, counting down.
TAAATAGCAAAATAAACAGTGACTTTCATCACTATATCGACGAGCAAGTCTCCTAAATCATTCAGCCAATACATAACCTGAACTTGAATCCTTGTAATTTTCAGCATTCAAAAACCATCTAGGTGATCCTCATTACAGGTTTGGTTGATAGCCTACCTAGCAATGGTGGTATCCTACCCGCACGATGATATGTCCGTCACATTAGCTTTGCGTGTGTGCTGACCAATTTTTGCATGTGGATGAGCTAGCTTCTAGTACTTTGGATCGTCACGTGGATTAATCTTGCTAAATACAACAGAGTTAGTGGAGCTAATTAGACGATCCTCATTATAGTTTTGGTTGATAGCCTATCTAGCACTGGCGGTATCCTGACAAATACCACATAAATGAACTCAATTACACACACAGGGATGTGAAATAACTGGGTTAAATTCAAGTCAGATTTAGCCCTTATTCAAAATTCTAGCGAGATAAATGTACAGTCTTGGTTAGTTAGTTAAAATATCTACATTTCAGAAAAGTTTAACTATATTTTCAAACAACCGGTACATTTCATTCCATCACCATCAGAAAATAGACAAAATACAAAAACAAAGTTTTCACATGCACAAGCATTCCACAAAGTTATCCCATTACTATAGCAATTCATTCAAATCTTGTATAGTCTATGGTGCATCGACAAATCATCAACAATTCATTTCATTTATGCCATATGCATACATCATACAAAGTAGACCCATCGCATTCATAATCGCATATGCATACATCAATGTAAAAACATGTACATTAAAATAAATCATGAAAAATATATAAACACCAAAAAGAGTCATCTGTATATATATATCATAACAAAATTGCCTGCAGGCTACAAAACTGGTCCTCTGACCCCGCAATCATACACCAAAATCCCCAAGTCTAGGGCATCGTCCACCATGATCACGTAGGATCGGTGCGACGAGAACTACCCCCCATGGTGCGGGTCCTCTAAGACCTCTCAGGACGGCTACTGCTCGCCCCTGCACCATGCCCGCTGGCCTCTCCCTCATCCCGCCACCTCTGTTGCGAAGATGTTGTCTGCTCCATGTCGCTCCCTCTCGAGTGTCACGATGATCCACCTCCATAGAATGCAGGTACTCGCCCACCAAGGTGGATAACCTCATCCTCCAGCTCATCCTACTGTCGCTCCAAGTCCCTCGCCTGCTGTCGGTATGTCGCAAGGTTAGCCTCATGCTGCCCCAACTACGTTCGTAGGAGATTCCTCTCCCGTAGTGCATCACCAAGCTCCTGATATCACCTCTGCAATAACTCCGTCAACCATGCCACCTCCATGCATAACCCTGCCTCTGTATCCCCCGATACGATCGACTGCCTCGGCCTCTATGGAGCATCGGCTTGCTCCGAAACGTCCTGCATCTCTGGTTGCTCCTCACCAAAGTCCTCTCCCGCATCTGCCACCTCCACCATGTCCACATCAACAGGAGCTCCCCAACCCTCTCTTGGTGCCTCTACACCCTCTCCGCCTCCCGCTGCCTCATCCCCTCCCAATGGCCCCTCACCTCACCATTGCCAGAGCGTCCACCACTCCTGGTACTCGGTAGTAACTCCAACGTCATCCACATCCAAAGTGTCTAGTACTGTATCCGCCTCCTCCCCCAGTGGCTCAAGGATCGACGCAGCTAGAGTCCTCTCATCGCTCCGACGTCGATAGACTAAGGGCTCCCCAGGAAACCCCTAGCGTATCCCAAACTGTCGGGTCACTCGAAGATAATGGAAGTATTCCTGCTCTGTCCCGTGTCATACAATAACCCACCTCCCCCTCCCGACCTACCAAAGCCACTCATTTGCCTCTAGCCATGCGGGACAATCCTGATATGGCCTCCACACCACATCTCCTGGAGTCAGTCGGGCCAATGCATCTACGTAATGGTCCACGTCTCCCGCAAACCACCGACTCTGCCCCCCCTCCTCAACTCGATACCATAAAGCCCCATAACCAATGTCTTGATCTATCATGTCAACCCATGTAGTCCATGGTAGCCCTTGTGGTTGCTCTACGGCTATATGCTGCCAGGCCCAGCACTGCAATAAGAAACTGTAGCTAATCCCCTTTCGCTTCCGATAGTGGACCTCATACAACTCATCATATAGTTGAGCCAACAGCGTCTGGCCCCATCTCATGATCACCGGCTCTGTCATAGGACAATCCACTAACTGCCACACCACCTCCAGTAGGTTCCATGGGATCCTAGCCCCCGAGGAGTCCAAAGAACAAGCATGTTAGAAATGAGGCTCATGAGTAGTGCATGCCTTACTCCCAACACCTCCCTTGCATACCACCATTGCACTAGGATACCACCCACCTGACAATCCTCCTCCGCTTTCTGCACCGCGTCATCCTCACCCAAGTCCCCATGTCCAAAGCACTAGGTCAGTACAGCCGTCCTCTGGCCTCGTGGTGTCATCTGGATGGGCACCTCGTCTATTGAAATCCAAAGAATTTGATACACATCCTCCAAGGTAACTATCATCTCCCATGTCGAGAGATGGAAGGTGTTCGTCCGAACATCCCACAGACTGACCAAAGCTGTCAAGTACGCCCGATCCCCAACCACTACCTCCAATCGTGCCACATGCTTGAGCCCCAAGGCGTCAAGCCACTCCCAGTCCTCCGCACTCAACGCCTCGAGGGCACTAGAAAAAATAGTTGGTACCCGATGCCGACTCTTCACCACCTGCATATCACAAAACATAAACACATCAAAAACATGCATCAAATCACCATCACATATTCAAAAATGCATCAATATACAGTAACAACATCCATTCACATGTACATCTGTTACAATTTAAAAAAAAAAAAAAAATTGACATGGTTTACCTACGGTTTTTACCTAAGTTTACCATTCAAACAAAAAAAATTCATCACTTTTTACCTTAGGGTTTCATTTTTCATCATTACCACAATAAAAATTTGACATGGTTTACCTACGGTTTTTACCTAAGTTTACCATTCCAACAAAAAAAAACATTCATCATTTTTTACCCTAGGGTTTCATTTTTCATCATTTCCACAATATAAAATTGACATGGTTTACCTACGGTTTTTACCTAAGTTTACCATTCAAACAAAAAACATTTTTATCACCGTGGTTACCCTAAGGTGTTACTCTAAGTTTCATTTGGGTGTATTTTACGGTTTTCCATCTAGGTTCCCATCGGTTTGCATACATGTTTCATGTTGTTTGAAAGTCTTTACATCAATTCATTCACCTTTTTTATTAATTAATTAGGGTTTAATGTCTTAAACAAAAGAAAAACATAATCAAAACAAATTTGCACTTTTCAACTTAAAACTCGCGGAGATAGTGCACTTACTGGTCTCGCCTCGGCTCCACCGCTTGACGACCCGGTTTGTGCACTCATGGTAGTTGGAAAATTCGACAGCGCTTCGAGTCAGAAAATCTACCTCCTCCTCCTCGGAGCTCCAAATCGCAATCGATGAATAGTGTAAATGAGCCAAATTCGTCATTTTCCCATATTTATAGTTTTTTGCCTACTGGAATTCGTCCCTGCATGGAACGAGCGCTTTTTCCTCGGAGGAGCGCTCGTTCCACCCCAGGACGAGTACCATAATGGAATTCATCCCCCCCCAAACGAATACAAAAAAAAAAGAAAACAGCAAAAACATCACAAAAATGCAATAAGCATTGTCGGGCACAAGTGCTATTGCACTTAATCTCTTGGCATAGAAAATCGATGTCGGGGCACAAATGGTCGCTATTCTACTCCCTAAGAAGGCTACCATAGCCGGACCGCTCCACGGGAAGACGGATTGTTGACACTTTAAACCCCATTATGGCATCACCAAAAGGGTTTTTACCCACCAAAAATAGGTCCAAATGTCGAAAAACTGCTTGCACATTCAACGGACAAACATCTGAAGACACCCTAACCTAAGTCATCTTGGGTCAAGCGACTCGTCGCTTTTCTCATGGCAGTCATTCCCTCATCGATTCGTCGCTTGAGGGGGTAGTCACACTTAGTCATCAATCAACAAACACACACCCAATCAAGGCAATGGCATGCATTCAAAGAATCATTGACAAAGACAATCACGCTCCTGCTTGGGGCAGCAAACAAGCAATAATCACAAACTAATCAAACACTTGGCATTCTTGAAGCATGAACACAAGGTTCTCTCATGGATAAAAGGTTGCGCCCTTTGCCTACTCATGACTGATCAATGTCCAAGATCAAGTCACACCTCACCAAAACAGGTTAATACTTGAAATCAAATTTCTTAGCTCGTCAGAAGCAAGGATTTGAATGCATGCCCTTTCCATGCTTGGGGCATCACAAGTTGGTTAGGTTACTAAGAAACCCTAATCATTAGTGCTTTGGTTATCTATTTTTGCTCAGCATCACCCGTAGCACCTTCCAAAAAGGGGCATATGTAGACACCAAAATAGCACCAATCTGATTATGTGACTACAAACACTGATCGCATTGACACACACAGCCTTCAGGGCAGCCCTCAGAGGTCAAACAGTGGTCCTAGCCACTTACACAGCAGTTTTGGAAGGTTAGAAAGTAATGTGGCACCTCCAAACACTCTGCTTCAAATTCGTCTCACCCTGGGACGAAATGCAAACTTGAATTCGTCCCTGGGTGGGGCAAATTCCAATTCATCCCTAGGTGGGACAAATTCCAATTCGTCCTAGGGTGGGACGAATTTCAGGTTCAACAAACAAAAAAAATAAAATCGTGACATGCGGCAGGAGAAGTCAGTGACCACTTCTCCCTGCCTCGCATGCGCGTTAGTGCGTAGACAGAGGACTGTCATGAGGGCAGGCCATATAGGGAGAATTTCCCCCATCATGCACTAGCATAACACCAACTGTCATCCCTACATGCCCATACCAATCTGCACCCTAGGAATTCTATAAATTGCAGAGTTCTCTCACCAAAAATAAAAGCGGAGAAGAAACATTTGGAGCAGCGAAGCCCTGCCCCTTTATCATCAGACACTCTGCCTTCGATTCATTGCTATCGCATCCGTGATCTCTTCTGCAAGGGAGGTCATTGGGTGTTTATGGAGAACGTGAATTCGGATCCATGGATCCATCAATTTGCCAACAAAGCTTACCATTCTGTTTTTATTTCTTTTGCATAATTACTTTGGGATTTTGATTGCAAGCATATCAACATGCAGGTTTTATTTCATTTCACTCTCACTAACATGCAGGCTCCAAAGCATTCCAAGTCCTCCTAGACATTCTCGTGTATCTAAAACCGAACTGTGCATATCGTCGGAGCATCGAAGACGAGACATTTTGAGGGCCATTCCTCTTTGTTTTTGCGCAGTAAGATTCGTCCTACCTCGAGACGAATCCCAATATGACACGGGCGAATTTGTCTCACCCCGGGACGAATACCAATCTACTGCGGGCCTGTTCGTTCCACCTCGGGACGAATTCCAATCTACTGTAATCTACTGTTTTAATCGTCTTCTGCATGCATGTTTTGTTTGTTTTATGGACCGAATGCTTTATTTTAACACAGGTGCTATTAACTTTGTTTGTTGTTTCTTTGAACGCAGGAGGAGCAGCAAGGATCAAAGACTCATCAACGCAAGCGACGGCAACACTTCGGCCCACCCGTTTTACATGTGGACACACGGAAGGAGGAACACTTAATCATGATTGTAATCAAAACCCATTTAACGCTCCTAGCCCCTGAAAAGGGAGGAGGCGTCTTTGTAACCGAGATTAAGGGAGTTAAATAAAAAGGGTTGTGCTTTCTCTACTTTCTTTTGTCTCCGTTCAATTCGTCTCTTTCATTTCATGCATCTCATATTTTAGGACTTAAGCGTTTGTTTGATTTTGAATGCATCGCATTAGTTTTCTTTCAATCTTCTGAAATCTCGTGTTTTCATAAATAATGAATAATTTCTCATAGGCTATGTCATATTTGTCATGTTGTACACTATCATATAATCCTCATATACAACTTTGAAAACATATAAAAATATTGGCACATATACCACATCAAAAACAACCTCAACCCTATTAACCATTTGGAGTCTCTCCACTCCCCTCCTACACTCCATACTACAATCCACGAATCTCACCTCTGCCTCTTTGTGTCCTCTCAATAATTTGCTCTAACACAAATCCCTCTATCTATGATGCCATAGGCTCAATACCTTAAGGTATTGTTCGAATCATTGATTGTGTATTCCTTTGGCTCCATCATGATTGGGATCAAGACCTTAAATATGATGGAATTGACACATGCTCTCTTACCATCTCTACATCCAACATTGATACTTTGTTCCTCTCAAAATTAGAGCATCTTAAAATCAGCTCTCGATGACTACAAATCACTAGTCTCTACTTGAAGACCTATCACATCATCCTATACCCTAAGTTATCCCACATCCACTCAGAGTCTATCCACCTCTACTATCATAACATCTCGCTCATCCTATAAGCCTTGTGGATCTATCCCATGTTGTTATTACTACATCCTACTCACTCTACAACTCCCCTCTATCTCCATTCGAGACATCTCCTACTTTGTAACCATCACAAACAATCATGTTTGTAATTCCTCCCACTCTACCCAAGATCTATCCTGCTCAACCACCAATGATGACAACCACCCCTCCAAGTATCCTTTCGATGTATCCGTCTCCTACTGTAGTCTCTCCCTATTTTCCAAAGTTGCATTTATCTCTCCTACTATTTCCAACCTCTCCAAGTACCAAGCCTCCTCCCTATCAGCCATTCGTACCTCTACCTATCGTATTCTAGCCCTCAATATATCAACCTTTTCCATGACATCTAGCATATCCTACAACTCAATATCATCAAAAAAATTTCATACCCCAACATCCAGTACAACCATTCCCTCGCCTAACACCCCTATTTCCTCCTCTATTACCACCATAGAAGTACTGGATTTGCTATCTAAGTATTATCACACATGTTAGTTAAGTGACTCTTCCTACTCCTCTGAATCACCATAAAAATCTATCACCATCTATAGAATACCACCTCATATCCTTGAGATACCAACTACTGCCTCAACACTACCAGCAACCCACTCTAGTCAACCAACTATTGTTACCCTTGCCTCACTTGCACCATCAACTACTCCTACTCTAAACTCCTACCTCTAAGTTTCCTACCATAAAACATACTTTGGCATGGTCTCTATATCAGCTACACTCGATATGACTATAGCCTCATCCCATCCCAAATGTAATGGTTCCACCTATGGTTGTCTCCCATGATCCTCCTTGATCCTCCAAATCACTACTAGTAGATCAGGAAACCTCGATTGTAAACCAAACTATATCAATACCTATGATAATGGGAAGAACTAAACCTGGTTAAGATAATGTCCAACCCACCTACCTTACCTAACTCAAACTAACTCCTCTACATCCTTGATGTACATAGATGCTCCTCTCCACAAACACCATGTGATATCCTAAGAGACCAACGAATAAAACCTACCATGGTAATATAACTCAGAACCCTCATTGGGTCTACTCACCCACTCCTCCCTATCCATATTCCATCATAAAGAACATGATAAATCCTCTCCCATAAGGCTATGTTCCTGATATGACAATCTCGTTGACCTCATTATAATTATGTGCTCCCATACCCATAGTTGTACTAGCAAACTACAACTCAATCTTGTATGCCGAGTCATCCTCACTCCATGTAACTCTCTATAGGTATATACCAACAACGTCAATGCCCATGCAAATCATACATTACTATCTACCATGTCACACAATCCTAAGCATATTCCAAGGGAATTTCATCCCTAATGAATCTAGAAGCACATAACTGGAAATCAAGACCATTGCTAATATATATCGATGATAATGAGTCGATCCTCCAATACCACTCATACATGATGTCTCTATCCCACTCAACTTCTCACTACATAGGTTTGAATGCCCTCTCTAGTGCAACCTCTCTCTCCCACCTACCTCTAGCATCCATAATCATAACCTCCTCCATAGGAACCTTGCAAAGATTGTATATATCCTACAATGTAATGGTCATTTCCCCATTAAGAAATGAAAGGTGTGCCTATTTGGATCCCAATGCTCACATAAAGCTGAAAGATAGAAATGATCATAGTGGAAATTCACTATCTGTGCCACTCCATAAAATCCAATATTTCGTAATCAATCATGGTCACCAGCCAACCATACATCCATCAAATCATCTAGTAATAGTTAAAATCGATGTCTCAACTACAGCTTCCTCACCTAACATCATCCACAAAATAATATTTTAGTTTCAACAACTACCCATATCATAACAAAAGAGTTCGTACAACATAATATGAATCGTATGCCCATATGATTTGTAAGATGACAAAAACAAATTGTAGATTTGGCTATATATTTAGTCAAAGCGTACCTCCCTTGCAACAAAAATGACTTAACCCCACCTGAGCACACATAAAACACACACACTTCAATGCATGCATATCAAGAAATGCATCACAAAGCACAAAAACACACAACACACATGCAATCATGCAAAGCCCTCAACCCATTCACTATTTTACCCCATGCAATGCTAACTAGCCCTATTATTTCTCTAAGGTTTTGTTTCACTAAAAAATTAAACGCTAGGGTCCATTTTAAAAATTAAACATACTAATGGTAAAAACGTCAACTCAATGGCACTGCACACCCTCCAATATATGTTGGAAATTTTCAGTTAGTTGTGTTTTCATTGATGTCAAGAGTGAGTGTCAGTGATCAGTGCAGGACTTGGCAAAAGAAGGGTTAAAATATTTATATTTTAAGCCCAAGAGATTTGGTTTAAGGGCTTCACTTGATTGGTCAAAAGGATTGTTAAATACCCTGAAGGAAAGGCCTAAAGAAAATAATATTATAATATTTATTATTGTAATATTAAAGGAGGTCAGAAAAGGTCTAAGGGTGAAAGATAAAAATACCTAGACCCAAAGGAAATAATATTATAATATTTTTATTATAATATTAAAAGGATAAAATTAAAGCCTAAGGTAAGTTATAAATTATTTATAATATTTATATTATAAATTAATTTATAAAATAATATTATTAAAACCCAAAGTTGGGTTGGGTGCAAATTTTGATTTAAATTTTTATTCCCCCCAATGTTCTAAGGAAAGGAGCATATGGTATAAATACCATAAGGTTTACCTCACAAAAGCAAGTCTTCGAATATTAAGCACATGTGATTTGTGAAAGTGAATGTGAAAGATTCGTGAGCAAATAAAGACAATATATTTTTATTTTTAATAGCATAAAACAGTGAAGGACAAAGTGACCAAGGTATAAAGGCTTGACACCAACCAATCAATTGGGCTAGCGGTAATTTTGAGGTATGTAAGGCGCAGGGTATGCAAAGATTCTGCGTTCGATTCTCGATGACTGCGAAGGGACAAAGCATTTTGTTGGCTTTGGAACTGGAGGAAGAAATAAAGCGCTCAAAGCGCTTTTACCTACCACGTGAGCACTTAGCTCACACAACAGGGTGGTCGCAGCTAAGGTGCAGGCGGTAGTGTGACCTGGGATTAAATTCCATCGAGGTGTTTGCAAAGGTACTTCAATTTTTGATAATGTGCATGTGGTCTAAGGTTGTATTGTGAGTGCATGTGGTCTAAGGTTGTATTGTGAGCGCCTAGGGAGATATAATGTGATTAAAGAATTTTTTTATTTTTATTTTAATTAAAGGTTGTGAAGGATTTAAGTGTGATTTAAAAGTGAATTGAATTATTTCAGGAAAGGTGTGTTGATTATTTGATAATGCATTTTTGAGTAGGGAGATATAAGGGAGTTATTTTGATTATTTTTATGCATTAAAATTTTGAAGTGGATTATTGTGAAAGTATGTTAATTTAACCTTTGCGAGGTGTATTTTGAAAAGATTGGAGATTATAAGGTGTACTTGAGACTTGTTATTTTTGTATGATGAAATAAAATTCTGAGTGGAGATTTCGAGATGCAGATATTGTGAGGCTACAAGGCCTATTATCGATTCAAGATGCTGATATGGCTCAATTGCAGAGTGATATGGATGGGCTATAGATGGTCCTAGGTGTAGAACGTGATGGTGCTCAAATTGTTGCTCTTTGTTCTGATATGGTAGAGCAAGAGGTGCATTAGATACAGAATCTATCTCATTTGTGGTTATAAGATAGGTACATTCAGACGCTCAAGGATAGGCTTCTTGAGCATCACATTCCACTGCATATGCAGCCTTATTCCTCTACATCTGGGTCTAGCAGGTGGAGCGATTCTAGGCTTGGCAGTTCTCGCTTAAAGGTTCCTACTTTTTGTGATTCATCAAGTTCACAAAAATCTGCTCATGGTCTTCTCAAAGATTTGGGTGGCGTTAGCGCCGCTTTTTGTAGTTTTCAGTTTTTGTGAGCCTTAATGCTATGATGTATACAACCTTCGAGCAAAATTTTGTATATGCAATTCATATATACATGGATTTTATTTTATGGATGATTTTGTGTTGCACTTTTTGTATTACTTTTATTGTGGATGTATGGATGGATGCATATTTATATAGTGGAATGAATGTTTAATGAATGAGATGCCTAATTTATTATGATGATGTATGCATGTGAGGTGATGGTATTATGTTATAATGATCATTCGTAGATGCTTTAGACTCTTGCTTGACCAACCTTATCTTTATTTTTTAATCAGATACACCGATGGAAGGTAATGATGTGATAATGACATGGAATGTATGATCTCATATGACTTTGTTTGCTTTAGATAAAGAATCTAGAGTTGTTTTCAAAGGCTCAAACATCCTAGTGATCTCAAATAAACTCATCTATTTATCTCATAAAATCCATAAGATGTCAAGGGTGTCCTAGCGGAGTCAAATTTCTCAAGGACCAACTGTGTGTGCAATGAATGTTCATTTCCAATGAATTTTGAGTTTGGTATTGACACAAGCCAATTAAGAACCAATGTGTGTGCCAATGGTGGATTCATTTACCTATATTGAGTAGGGTGAGATTAAGCCAGTAATTGAGATGCCCAAGAAGCTAGCTTATCCTTATGTGCTTTCAGAGGTCTCTTCAAGAGAGACGTATCACCATGCATGAGCATACCTCACTGCTAGTCAAGTGTCTATAGTCTCGATGGAGATTAGCTCCATAGTCTAATGATAGAATTTCCAAGCTTTGGAGAATTGGATTCTCAACCAAGTCGTGATGAGAATTAAATCCTATCCTTACTATTTGAAGACCTATCATTATTATTATGTGTTTGTAAAAAGAGTTAAAGCTTTGGGGAATCGGATTCTCAACCAAGTCGAGATGAGAATTTTACCCTATCCTTACTACCCACTCTTTCTATTGTTAAATTTAAGTGGTAAAAACCATTTTTTTCATTGGTATTTTTGGACTATGTTGCGTTAAAGTGATGAAAACCACTATTTGTTGAATATGTGCATAATGGGGCAAGCAAGATGATTTTTTGCTTCTAGGTTCAATTTGATCATGGTGTCATCTCTCTCTGACTCAAGATATCATTAATATATGTGATTTGTGTTTGGTTCAAATATGGTAGGATCAACTCCCAAAACTCAAAATTTTCTTAGTGACAAATGTGTGTGGTCCAAGAGAAAACTTGATTTGACTAGGAGCAACCTATAGCACCTCAAGATTGTTTGACATTGAATTGAGGTTGCTTAACACACTAGGAGTGGTTGAGTGACCAAAAACACCTAGGAATTATTTGACAAACATTGTATTATGTGAGATGTAGGTGTACGTTCCTTAAGATATTTTGAAGATTAAGGGGTATGTGTAATATAGTTAGTGGTCTTATAACCATCATTGTTGATGGTCATGAGTTATCTATCCTATCTTACACGAACCTCTTAATGATAAAAATACCACAAGGAAAGTTGTAACTGATTACGACTGATGGATTGGCGATTAATTTTAAGCTGAAGGTTCCCCTAATTAAGGCAACAAGACATAGTGGACTAGCAATTATCCAAACTAACCTACACGACATGAATGGATGCAAATGATACTAATGCATGTATGCAATGTAGGTGGAATGCATGAAATTAAATGTGTATGATATAGTGGTAATGCAACTGTTTTTGTGTTTTGTTTTTTTTAGGCCATGTATATGTATATATAATTCACATTAGGCATAGAACACTCTCAAGTGAATGATACTCAATGGTTCATGCTCCATTGTTCCTTCTAGGTTTGCAAGCTTATACGTTCCAGGACCCAAATTTTGTTTGACAATATATGGACCTAACCAATTAGTCATGAATTTGTCACGCAAGTGTGGCAATGCATTGGTATTTGGTTGATTTTATTTGAGGATGAGATTTCCTACTTGGAATTCATGGAGATGAACCTTTGTATTATAAGCATGCTTGGCGCGATCTTTATACACTCATAGATGTTCAAAGGCATTGATTCACCTTTATTCAAGGAGTGTGAGTTGGTCAAAATGTGCTTGTCTAGTAATGATGTCATCCATGAATTCTTGTAATGTGATTCACAATGAGAGGATCTTGAGCTTAAGAGGCATGATTGCTTTAGCTCCATAGACCAGTGAAAAGGGCATTGCCCCTATAGGCATTTGGATGCTTGTTCGATAACCCCATAATGCCAAAGAGATTTGCATATACCAATATCTATGATTTTCTTTGATAAGTTTCTTGAGAATGGCTATTAATGTATTATTGGTCACCTCAACTTGTCCATTTTCCTATGGGTAATAAGGAGTCGAGAAACTGTGTTGGATATTATATTTGTTGCTAAGTGCTTGAACATACTTGTTCTTTAAGGACTTGCCATTATCAAAAATTATATTTGAGGGAACACCAAAACTACAAATAATATACTGGAGTATGAACATTGCAATTCAAGGTCCAGTCGTAGTGGTCATAGGAATCACCTTGACCCACTTTGTGAAGTACTTTGTGGTAGTGATGATGAACTTATGTTGTCCCAAGGAGGCAGGTGAAATTTTTCCAATCAAATCTAGGCCCCATTGTGAAAAGGGCCAAAGAATTTGAATGGACTATAATGCTTGTGATGGTACATGGGTCAAGTTGGCATGTTGTTGACACTTTTGACATTTCTTTACATACTTACAACAATCGTTTTCCATCGTGGACCAATAATAACCCATGCGCAGGATGCACTTTGTGATGGTCATCCCACTAAAGTGGCCACCACAAGTACCATCATGGGATTCACATATAGCTCTTTGTGCCTCTACGGGATCTAGACATCGAAGTAGAATTCCATCATAGCCATGTCTATATAAAATGTCCCCCAAGAGAGTATAACAAGTTACCTTTTGTTTGAACATTCATTTGGTAGTTCACAATAAGTCTGTTGGGAGGGTTCCAAACCTAAGAAATTCCTTTACCTAACTAAGCCAAGGCTCGTATGGCTCTATGTGAATGAAACAAATATTCTTTTCATCCTTAGACTCTGCTCATAAGATTACAAATTTGGACATTGTTGTAATGATTAGTTGTTGGACCTCTACATTCGTGTTCTTTGGTATCAATGATCCTAGAGAGGCCATTGCATCCACAAATCTATTAGTCAAACAAGGCAAGTTGTCAATTTTGTATCAGTCAAACTTTGCTAGCAATTTTATTGCTACTGCATTGTATTGTTTCAAGACTGGTTCTCTACATTGGTAAGTTCATTTTACTTGACTAATGACAAGTTTGAAATCATCAAAGATGCTTATATGTTTTATGTCCATAGCTAGGATAGCTAGCAGTCCTAGGATTAGGGCTTCATACTCTGCATTGTTATTTGTATATGTAAAGTCAAGTTTGAATGATAAAGGAATTGATATTCCTTCTGGTGTGTAAAACACGATCCCAACACCTTGTCCTTTTTTGCACTATGATTCGTCAAAGAATAGGATGATATCAACATCATCCTTAGGTGTGACAAGTTATTCTTTTTTAGTGACTGAGAAGACCAAATCATCTGGTAGCTCGATGAATAGGGATTGATCATTTGGAAGCGAAGCCTCTACGAGCTGATCAGCTATCACCTGACCCTTAATAGAATTTTGGCTGATGAATTCAAGATCGAATTCCGTTAAGAGCATTATCCATTTCACGGTATGGGTGTTGTTGTATGTTCAAGTCATCATATAATGTAGAGGATTTTCTCTAGCTATGACATAAGTTGTATTACTTAGCATATAATGTCTAAGTTTCTTAGTGGTAAAAACCATTGCTAAGCACAACTTTTCAACATAAGTGTATCTTGTTTCATAACTCACCAATGCTCAACTAATGTAATAGATTGCTTGCTCTCTTTGATTTTCGTTCTTTTATGCAAGCATTATCCCCAACGTAAAATTTGTAGCAAAGATGTAAATATGAAAAGGGACTCTTGAACGAGGTGGTGTTAGCACTAGTGATGAGGCCAAATATTGCTTTATATCATCAAAGGCCTCTTGAAACTCTTTTGTCTAGGAAAAGGTGACCCCCTTTTGTAGCAGGCGATTGAATGGCCTACTTTTATTTGAGAGTTGTGTGATGAATCGACAAATTGATTGAATATTTCCTTGCAAACTTCATAACTTTTTAAGGTTTTTTGGGGGTGGTATTTTGATAATGGCATTGATCTTATCGAGATCCACTTCAATGCCTCACTTGGAGATAATAAAACCTAGAAGTTTTCCTGATGTGACTCCAAATACACACTTCTTAGGATTTAACCTCACCTTGTGTTCTAATAACCGATCAAAGACTTTTTCTAGTACATCGATATGCTCAAGACGTGTTTTGGATTTGGCTATTAAATCATCCACATAATATTCAATGATTTTATGCATATAGTCATGGAAGATATACGTCATGGCACGTTGGTAAGTAGCTCCTACATTTTTTAGGCCAAAGGACATCACCTTGTAACAAAAAGTCCCCCAAGGTGTTGTGAATGTTGTTTTGTGTTGGTCATTAGGATTAATCCTCTCTCAAACCAATATAGAAAGCATATATAAGAGGGTATCTATCTTTGTCCTCCACTCTTCTAATATCCTTAAGTTTCACCTTTTAAGCAAAAAAAAAATTGTGACCAATACAAAGGGAATTTATCCTTTATCTTCTACATCTTTAATAAAATTCAAGTTTCACATTGTATTTGGGAACATATATGACTTATGACTTCCACAACCAATTGACAAGATATTGTGAAATACATTATTATTATTACAAGATAAGATAATTTATAATAATAAAATTTATGATATGTTATTATATCAGGATACAATAAAATTACATATTACATATAACAACTTTTAAAAACATTATTAAACTTTCATATAACAAAATTAATCAATAATACATTTTATATAATTTTTATTTTTATCTATCATAAAAGTAAAAGAATAATATATTGAAGTGTGGATTAAGCTAGAGCACGAGGTGAAGTTGGAGCTTGGTTGTCTAGGTAGAACTGCAAGTGAAGCTAGAGCCATGATGTATGAACTAGAGAGCCTGGTCATTTGAAGGCCACCTAGAAAGCCAAACTATCATGCAGAGAGCCAAAAATGGAGGAGAATTCACAAACAAACCCTAGAGTTGTAGAGTATGATGGGAGGATTTTGTGTTGCTTAGAGTGGAGGATTCATTTCTTTTTACAATCTTGAGATCTTCAAATATGGCAAAAGATAGATTTATCCAAAGTGTATCAATGCTTCAAACCCTTACAATGAATGTGGTGAACATTGTTTTCAAAAAAATTCCAAAGCAAAGGAACGTTGAGAGAATGAAGAAACATGAGTAAGTGCAAGCCGAGAGGGAGTGTGAGCTAGGAGGAAGTGTGAACCAAGGCATCCATACTTACAACTAGGGCATCATGGCTTCCCATTAGGATTTTCAAATATGACATTTTTTCATATTAGCTACTAGGACTCACTCCTAGCTTACAATCCCTCTTGACTCACACTCCCTCTCAGCTCACACTCACTCCTAATTCACACTTCCTCTCAACTCGCACTTGCTCGTCTCTTCTTTCTCTTGATGTTCTTTTATTTTGGCAATTTTTTGAAAATAATATTTGTCGTATACATGGTAAGGGTTTAAAGCATTTATACACTCCAAATGAACCTTGTGCCCTTCAACCATATTTGAAAATCTTAAGATTGTAAAAATAATTGACTCATCCACTCTAAGTAGCACAAAATCCTCCCATCATAGTCTAAAAGTCCTAGAGTTTGTTGTTTATGAATTCTCCTTTGGTTTTGGCTTTATGTATGACAATTTGACTTTCAAGGTGGCCTTCAGATGACTAGACTCTCCAATTCATGCATTGTGGCTCTAGCTTCACCTGTAGTCCTCCCTAAACAACCAAGCTCCAGCTTCACCTGTAGTTCCTTGCACTCTATAGTTTTACCCACACTTCAAAATATAGTTCTTTTACTTTTATGATAAGATTAAATAAAATTTATTATTGATTAATTTTTTTTTATATCTTAAATCTTCTTTTTTTAATAATAATTTTTATAAACATTCACCGTGGGGATTGAACCCAAGTCACATCACTAATAATGTAAATGACGTCCTTGTCAATAGACCTCGCTCACACTCAAAATATCTCCATAGTCCTTGCATGCTGTTGGGTAGTACTGAAAATCAACTCTTTAATCATAATTAATTTTTTTTTTACTTCGGATGTGGACAGGATTATTTAAGTATAGCTTCACCTGTAGTCCTCCCTAAACAACCAAGCTCCAGCTTCACCTGTAGTTCCTTGCACTCTATAGTTTTACCCACACTTCAAAATATAGTTCTTTTACTTTTATGATAAGATTAAATAAAATTTATTATTGATTAATTTTTTTTATATCTTAAATTTTTTTTTTAATAATAATTTTTATAAACATTCATCGTGGGGATTGAACCCAGGTCACATCACTAATAATGTAAATGACATCCTTGCCGATAGACCTCACTCATACTCAAAATATCTCTATAGTCCTTGCATGCTGTTGGGTAGTACTGAAAATCAACTCTTTAATCATAATTAATTTTTTTTTACTTCGGATGTGGACAGGATTATTTAAGTGCACATGCATTGTAGTATAATGATACTTACAAAAAAATAAAAATAAACTTCATTTATCATAAAGCATTTTTTTTTTAATTTGAAGTTGGATGTAGGATTATTTGATTGCATAGAGCTCCATTTGAAGGTTGATTATTTGTATTTTGAACCAATCCCATAGTGCTTTCTCTTGTAAATGAGTATATTTGAAGGCCTGTGTCCTAGGAATGTAATCAGTTAGAATAAGAAATGAATGATCTTGTCTTTGAGCATTTCAGGCATTCATCTTCAGATGAAGCAATTGGAGGGCTAGACTGTTGTACGGTTATCTTAAATTTTATTATTATAAATTATCCTATATTGTAATAATAATGTATTTCATTATATAAGGATTTAAAATTACATTCAAGATTCAAAACATATATTGTCAATTGGTTGGGGATTTCATAAGTTATACCTTATGAACTTATTAATAAGGATTTTGAAGAATATTGGAAACACCCTATAAGAGAATTCATCAATGAAGGATTAAGCATGCTATTTATAATAAATATGTGATGTTATGGATATTTTAAAACCTTTAACGCAATTCATTAAGATTAAATCTGAATCAAGAGAATGGGATCAAAAAGTGGATTATAAAAACATCATATTTAGTTGTCGCAATTGTTACGATTGTCCACTTGACAAGAGTTTGTAAAGTGAAAACTATGAAGAAAGATAGAGAAAACTTTGGTCACAAGATAAAATTCAAGACAAAGCAAGGAAATCATACATTATTAGAAGGTAGATTAGATTAAAGATATTCCCCTCCTAAAGAAGGGAGAAAGGAAGCATGTCTACAACATCTTATGGAAAAGACCACCATAACTCACTTGGATCAACCATTTGAAGAAACAAAGAAGGATATAAGGGATGAAAAAATATAATATGTAAGTTAAGTTAAAGGTATAAAGAAAGATGTGGAGGAAAATCCTTACACAAAGACAACATAAGAGGTCAAGACCTTTCTAGGTAAATCATCTTAATTTTCCTTAAGTAGTCTTCACTTCCTCGTATAGAATCCTCTCCTCGTAATAAAAGTGGAAGTGGTATAGATGTTATTCCTTGTACTTTAGTGTTTGAAGAGTAACATAATAAAAAAATAAGGATGGAGGAAATATGTAACAATTTAGGGTTTTTAGGGCAGAATAAGAAGGTAATTGTGGTAATTGCTTTGAAAGAGCATCCTTGCACTTTAGGGTTTTCAAGACAATATAAAAAAAAATGTGCTTTTGATGTTATGAGGTTATTCCTTTCTCTACATATACTTCACAATAAGACACACCTATAAATGACAAGTCTTACTTTGGATACTCGCTGAAAAAAAAAGTCTTACCTTAAGGAGTGAGGGAAGATTGAAGACATTGATGAAGATTAGAGTATTGATGGCAATGAAAAAAAAAAAAAAAAAACAAAAATAAAGAAAAAAAACCCAAAAGAAGAGGAATACTAATATGGGAAAACAAAAGCAAATATCAGAAGTGTTAACAAGAACTGGCATTAAACCCACAAATAAACACCAAAAATTACAATAAAAATAATATTTTGGAATATTAGGGGCATTAATAAAAACCCTAAAAAAATGGTATTATGAAATATGAAACTTGGACAACAAATATTTTGGCCATTCCCAGTGTTGAATTTTATGTTTGACAAAATTTAAATTTTGGAAGGCATCTATATGAAATGATATATAGGAGTTGATTGTGAAAACTCAATGATGAAGACAGTCTTTGATAAGAAAAGCAAATGAAGACATTTATTTATAGAAAGAAAAGTTGGAACATTTATTTATAGAAAGAAAAGTTGGATATGTTTTATAATGGGAGTGGCCTCCAATAAAAACCATACATAACTAATTAAAAAAATAAAATAATAAAATTTAAAAAATTAAAAATTTTCTATTAAAAAATGTTATAAAAAATAATAATAAAATGATTTTTTTACCATTTTTACCCTATAAAAAGATAAATAATTTTGTAAAATATCTTTTATCCAAAATATAATCATTATCAAAATAATCTCCAACAATAATCATTATCAAAAAATATATTCCCAACTATATTCGGATTATCAAAACATATAATCCCCACCCTAACCTTTAAACCTCTTCAAATCTCTCAAAACTTTGATTTTGATCCCCTCTTTTTCCACTTTGAAAGTTAATCCCGGTCTCACATAAAATGACCCCCATCTCTTTTTCCAATTTCAAAGTTAATCCCGGTCTCACATAAAATAAAATAAAAAAGGCTTGAAAGTTAATCCCGGTCTCACATAAAATAAAATAAAAAAGGCATGAAAGTTAATCCCGGTCTCACATAAAATAAAATAAAAAAGGCTTGAAAGTTAATCCTACTCTCACATAAAATAAAAGAGGCTTTGATTAGTGGACCACATTATAAATTCAATTAATGAAGATCTTAAATAAGATTCAACAACTGTCTTTTTCCTTTTGTACATTGATTTGAAAATCTTAAATAAGTTTCAACAACTTTTGTACATTGTGGATCGACATTGCCCCCAGCCTATTCGTTAGACCAGGCCCCTAGCTTATTCGTTAGCCCTTTTTGAAGATTCAAAATTGACTATTCATAAGGCAATCAAAACATAAGCAAGGCGATATAAAGCCTAAGATGATTTAGAAAATACTACAATACGGAAGCACCGACTGCACAAAACCCTACCGAGCCACAGAACAAACCAAATGGTATGAGTTTCCAGGAGCCTACCTAATCACAGAACAAACCAAATTCATGATATGAATTTGCAGAAGCCCTAATAGCCAACGCTTCAACGGGGAGACCACCGGAGACTGCACAAAACGCTACCCAGCCAAGGAACATACCAAATTCATGGTATAAGTTTCCAGGAGCAATGGCCTACGGGACCAACAGAAAAGCTCCGGGAGCAGCGGCCATCAGCCCCAACACAACCTGGAAACGAAAACCTCGCTTCGAACCTCTTGACCTAGGCTTCGGATCCCTCGAAGATCTTGAACCAGGCTTCGGAGCCTCTGAACATCTTGAACCAGGTTTTGGAGCATCTGAACAATTTGAACCAGGCTTCGAACCTCCTGAACCTCTTGAAACAGAAGTTTGCAGGAGGCATGGCCAACGGGGCCAACGGGAAGAGCACCATTAGCAGCGGCCATCAGCCCCGGCACAACGCTCCCGCTTTCCGTCTGAAGACGAAGACCACAAAACCCCTCAGCCTGGCTTTGAAGGCTTCGAGCCTGTTGAAGCAGGCTCACCTCTTCCTGTTGAACCATGCTGCGAACCTCCTGGGCCAGGTTTCGAATCTCTTGAACCAGGCTAACCCCCTCCTCTTGAAACAGGCTTCGAACCTGCTGGGCCATGCTTCGAACCACCACTTGAGCCATGCTTCGAAACTCCTCTTGAACCGAAGCCTCCGATTCACCTCGAATTCTTGGCACGAAGTTTGGATCTTTGCGCTTCTTCTTTTCCTCTTCACCATGACGTCGAGACATGAAATCATTTATTTTTTTATCTTCGCTTTGAACTGCATCACGCCCGCCATACTCAAGACGTAAAGAGTGCGGTTGTTCTCGCACCACAACATGCCCTCATAATCCATATGAGCCGTTACCATCTGAAATTTTTCATGCGGATTCAGGAGGCCCATTCGAATCTGTATCACCGCGTCTAATACCCTCAGGTCCGGAAACCTCTGAAACTTGAATGCAATGTCTGATTGGGTGAACCTCAGGTCGCTTACATAAACCCACGTCTCCATCTCTCTCTTCTTAAAATTTCTTCTTCTTCTTGGAGAAGATAGACAGATTTGGCGTTGAGAAATAGCCGGCTCCTCTCACGCCTCCGTCATTACAATAAATATGGGATATTGGTTTCGTGTGCAAGCCATAAAAAAATATTTTGGTCAAAGCCTACATAATTAAAAATAATGATTCATAAACAACCGGCTCCTCGCACGCGTCATTATCATTACAACAAGTATGGGATATTTGTTTGGAAGCCGCAATAAAATATCATAAATCTTAACAAGTTGGTTAACCCCACATAAATAAAAATAATGATCAAGATGCTATCTTAGAATGGTCATGGTATGAATATAGCATAATTTTTAAAATAAATATATATATTTTATTATTGAAAAAATATATATTATTACTATATTTTTTATTTTTTTTTAATACAATAAAAATGAATATATGGTGAAGAATTTAAAGATGAATCAAAGATTTGGAAGATGAAAGAGTATAATAGTTTTTACAATGGGAGCTTTAGGAGGCATTACAATGGTATGGGATATTTGCAAGTGAAATTCAAACAATTACATGAAGCAATAAGTAATTAGGTTTTATATATATATTTTGCAAGAAGGGGAATATAAAAATTGGGTTTATAAATATCTATGTTTTTAATGTAGGTTTGTTTTGTTATGTTGGAAGGAAGGGGTTTTGAAAGGTTCCCCGAACCTTTTACAACCTTTTCAAGATTTTTTCATTAAGCTCTTTAATTGAAACAGAAGTAAGACAAACAAAGATCTAAAATTACTAGAAAGATAGAAAGAACTCACAAACAAAAGGAACTAACAACAAGAATAGCCATTACATGATACAAAACTCCAATAGATAGAAGAAAAATAACCACAATAGTTATCCATCAAAGAGACTGACAATCCTGACATCCTCCCTCTAGGTATACAATATTGCTTCATCAATAAAAACTTTATGAGCCTCACAAACCAGCTAACCCTTGTTCTCATCCTGATCTTCATAGATACTGGTTTTCCCCTTCACTAGCTCCTGAACTTGACCAGACAAATTCATTTCCCACCTTTAATATTCATCCAAGAAGACTCCTAGGTTCGCTAAACAATCAGTTGTCCCATTTGCTTTCCTATATGCATGGTTGAATTGAACATTCTCTAGGGGGATGGTTTTACATTTAGCCTTCGAGATCATATCTACAATATTCTAGCTAGGAGGTTGATTACCTTTCAAAATATTAATAATATTATGTGAATCCCCTTCAACAATCAGATTTTTGACATTAAGCCTCTCAATGAGAAAAATCCCAAAAAAGTTGCCCTGGTTTCAGCAAAATGGCTTGTTTGCTTCGTCGAGGGATCAACATATGCCAAGACTACCATGCCCTTATGGTCACAAAATATCCCACCTGCCCCAACCCGACCAAGATTCCCTTTCATTGTTCCATCGAATTTTAACTTTAACCAACCATGGGAGGTGAATTCCATATTGATTGAGCCATTGACGGATTTGGGGGTGGCACCAGACTACATGCTCTAAACTCCAAGCCCCAACCACACACTATCTCTTTCTCTATCAAACTCCTAGGCATCTTTAAACTTAATTATTTTGAGATTTTCCACCGTAGCATTGAAAAATCTAATCTCAAATGAGGGATAATCTTTTTTCCTATCCTTGAAGATCCAATGGTTACATTCTTTCCAGATTCTCCATAAAGCATGGGGAAGGCTTAGCTTCCACAACATTTTTCAGTCTCTTGCTACTTAAAGGGGATTCCCATTGGATACAAAGATCTGGGAGTGACTTGGGGAGAACCCATGCAACCTAAAACTTCCTAAGGATTGTTTAGGAGATCAATAGATAAGGGACACTCTAAAAAAAGGTGATTTGTAGCCTCCTCATTCTTTTCACACAACACACATATGTTTGGAAGTACCATCCTCCTTTCGTAGAGATTATCCATATTTAAGATACTGTTTTAAACTGAGACCCAATAAAAGTACACAATCTTAGGAATTAAATCCTTGATCCATACTCTTGAGCCTGACATCCATCCTAGGCCCTCCCCTTCTAGCAAGTAGTAGCCCGATTTAACTGAGTACACACCGTTTTGGTCCTTCTAGATGAGGGAATCGAAATGTCTTATGTAGTTAATAAAGTAGATCTGTAGAAGCCTGTTAAGCTTCCTCAATCTCTACTGGTTCCTTAAATCTAGCCCATCCACTTAGAGGTGTCTCCAATATTTGTCAAACTCATCAAAAATTATGTAGTTTTGCACCAAGTTTCCATATTGAGTAGACACAACTTGTTCTAACCAATAAACTTTGGATCCTCACAAAGAGGAGTGTTTTCAAACATTTATTAGTCCAAAAGTGGACTTGGGAGCCATTCTTATGGGATTTACCTAGATTAACCTTGATCTTTTTTTATTTAAAATTTGCCTCCCCATCTTCCTTTGCTTTAGAATTTGCCTCCTCATCTTCCTTTGAGCCCTTTAGCATTTGAACTTGTGCATTGTACTTCCTCATCTCATTCGTTATTTATTTTTTTGTAATGGTTGATTCAAGTGAACTATAATGGCCTTTGCCATTTGATGATGCAAAGGCGTTTTTCTTGCCACTTTCTTAAGAGTGGAAAATCCTTGATTTGACCAAGATTCTCTTATGATATGATCTTGTTTCATATATTTAATACAACCTTAAAATAGTTTTTAAAGTTCGAAAGGAAAACTATAAACCATATGAGACAAATATTGTTCACCTGGTTATCTTGTTATCTCGCTTATTATTGACTATACTCTCTTGTTATCAAAGCATAATATACAACCCTTCAATTTATAATTATCATCACTACATGTTTATCTTGTAACCATTGAAACATTTGTTTTTTCATATTACTTTAATTTTTTAATCTAATATTTTATGTTATGCTATTACACAATCAAATTATGATACCATATGGGTTTTTACACTAGAAATTTTTTATTGATGTTATTAACTCTTGCGTGTTATTAGAATGATACCCAAGCTTTCTCCTCCAACATTCTAACAAACTCGAATGCTTGTTTCAAAATGTAAATAAACATAAACTTCATGTTTGATTAGGATATGGTATGAAAATAATTAACATGTTCTAGAACTTGATGTTGCTTCTTGATGCATATAGATGAGTGAGATGTTCATTAAACTCACTTGTACATTCTTAATGAGGAAAAAATCTATAACAAACACAGAAAAATTTAATGCACCTCCCATCTCAAATGTTGTTATGGATGTCTTTGTTGGAAGGACACAAGTTGTTAAATTTTTCTTATGAAAATTTAAGTTCTTTTTTAAGATATATAAGACACTATTTTTAGTAATTTTTCAGCGTAAAGTTTTGCAGGTTAAAGGGAGACCACCCCACTAATAATTCGAAATTCGTATCATTATTATAAGTCTAAGAAAATTCAACTGTATGATGCACCATATACCCAGCTGCTGTTTCAAGATGGCATGCTTTATAAAACACAAAGCTTTCCCCAAATGGAATCACAATTCGTTTTTTAAATAGATTTTCAATAATGTCCTATACTAATTAGTATTTAATTGTTAGTAAAATAAACGTCATTAAAATACAACATTACCTATTAAAGAATTTGTTCCCTTCTTTCCATTTCCGAGTCTGAAATAATTTAAAGTATTAAATAACGGCATTGGCATTAAACTTAAACTGCGACGAGCATTGGATGTACAACGGACATGATTACTTTGATTGTAAAGTATCAGTCCAACTTTAAGTGGTATGATAGGCTTGAAGTTGACAGAATTCGATTGCTTACAATGTTCGGAATAAAATTTGCCAGAGTATAACTTCAAGAGGCCTCCTTTCAAGTGTTGGCCGGAAAGTAATACCCCCTTGCGTATCCGCCATCATTTTTTGTGGTAGGTGGACACGTAAGGCGGATATGGTCCCTGCTAAAAGATTAATGATGCTGACGACACTCGCGTGGGAAGAACGTCAGTAAATGTAGGCGGTTGTATGACGATATCGCGTACTCTCGCGCATTGATTTTATCACCGCATTTAATACCGTCAGGTCAGGGAACATTCTGAAACTTGGGCGCAATGTCTGAGTGGGTGAACCTCAGATCGCATACATTAACCCACGTCTCCATCGCTCTCGTCTTTTTTGAATTTCTTCTTCTTGAAACAGAGACTCGACGTTGAAAAATAGCGGGCTCCTCGCACGCCCCCCGTCGTTACAATAAATATAGGATATTGGTTTGCAAGCCAGAAATAAATATCATAAATAGCCGGCTCCTCGCACGCCTCCGTCATGCCTCGTTGGCTATGGCTCCTGGAAATTTTACAAATCCGCACAATTGAACCACAAGAAATGATAAGAAATACCATGTTTGTTCTGTGGCTGCGTAGCGTTTTGTGCTGTCTAGTATTGTTTTTCTGCAAATTTTATTCACGATGTTATAAAAGAACAGTTTATATAAGTTTTTTTTAACATAAAAATCCGTTGGAGAAAGTTATCATACTAACTGTGACATTCGTGAGAGTATGAGGGTAACTTAAAACGAATCCGAGGGTTAAAAGCTGCAAAATCGATATATTTATATATAAAAAGATTACTGTGTTTTGAAAAAATATATGAAGAATGAATTTTTTATTCTTTTGGACTGGGATGAAAATTGGAGGGTTTCTATTAAAGTGTAATAATTATATCAGTTTTAAAAAGAATATAGGATATTTTAATGTCATATTTGAATTATTAGATAAAAAATTTGAAGGAATTAGGAAATTAATTTAGAGTATGAGAGATTTTATTCAAAACAATAATTTATGGGATATTAGTTACATATGTGTTAAGCACAAGTAGCTTCTAAGGTTGTTTATCAAGGCTTTCGGGCACTAGTGGCCAACATTTTTGTAGTTTCTGTTCAATATTTTAGCGGGATATGTTGTAGGGGACCCAAGATGAGTTAGAAATATATTTTTCAATAGATCTTCATGTTGCGAACTTGATTGACAACGACTTCCAATTTGCTGCACAAAACAAAAGTGAAAATCTTATCTTTCCTCGGCATCCAAGGCATGGATTAAAGAGATCTCGAAACAAGTTTCAAGCAACTAATCAAAAATAGTTTAAATCTCAAGCAAATCTAACGCTAAGGAGCACCCCCAAAACAAATCCACAGTGGAAACCCCTTTCAAGGGCAAGGATTTCAAAGACTCGACCCCAAAATTGAATTTTAGGGATGCCCTCTATGGTAAACAACCTTAGCCTAATGCTAACATTAATCTTTGGGCTTCTCGTAAACCTCTAAGAATGCCTAAGATTGATCCTAGGAAAACTGAGTCAAGATGATGGAACTCCGATTATTAAGCTAGATATGGGCAACATTTAGACTAGCATAGAAGATCTAGAGAAAAGATGACTAATTTATCGTTTCTTGGGTTTCTGTCTGAGCCTATCTGCTTTCAAAGTTTGGGATACAAAAAACTGGAAAACAAAAGGTGAGTTAACAAATTTATGTTTATCCAAATGATTATTTTCTTGTTTTATTTACTAATAATGAAGATAGAGAGAAAACATTTCAAGGGGGTCCTTGGTTCTTTGGAAAGGCGAGGCATACTAAATTTAAAGCTAAAGAAGAGATATCTTCTATAGGTCCTATATGGGTTAGAATCTTTGGCCTTCCAATTGAATTTTGGAATCCGATTGTTTTTTCTTCAATTGGAAACTCTTTGGGAACTTTTATGATGATTGTTAATTGTACTAAAAAATTTGAACATATTATTTATGTTTAGATTTGTGTTTTAATGGATTTTGACAAACCCCTACCTAAAAATATCTCGTTACAATTCGGGGAGGACACTTAGGATCAAGTGGTGGACTATGAGATTATTTCTCTTCGTTGTAGAATTTGCCATGAATATGGTCATTTGGCTAGTGTCTTCCCAAATAAAATTCCAGATCAAAAGAAAGATGATACAAATTAGCAGGTTTCCAAACGTCTAAGAA
This sequence comes from Wollemia nobilis, assembly GCA_028583015.1. NCBI lineage: Eukaryota > Viridiplantae > Streptophyta > Pinopsida > Araucariales > Araucariaceae > Wollemia > Wollemia nobilis. Next base: position 156,123 of record JAQPPZ010009797.1, on the reverse strand, counting down.
GAAGAACACTTAGAAAAACAATTTAAAGATGCAAGGAAGGACTCAAAGACAAACCAACAAATCAAAGGTTTTTAGCAATAAAAAGGAAGAAAATATACACAAGAACAATATTTTATATGTTGATATTTTAAATAATACAGGTTCTAAGATAGACTTTGTTGAACCTTCCAATAACATTTTGGATTTTTACATGCATTCTTTGAGGTTAGAAGCCATCCCATATTCAATTAGGGTAAGTCAAGAAATAAGAAAAAAACTGAAGATGAATTCTAACCAAAAGGTAGATCGTAAAACCAATCAACATCATATGGTAAGGTAAAAGAAGGTGAAAAGCTTGTAGAGGAAGGTAATATTAATGCCTTTACCAACTTATTTAGCCCTGATATTAAAGAAAATCATCACTTGGATTATTACAGGACTCAAATGGAGTCTTTCAGAACAAAATAAAATTAGAATAATGATTCAGATAAATCATCTACATCTTGTTTTCCTTCAAGAAATGAAGATGTGAATAGAGGAGATGTTGACTCATCGGATTGGCCTGCACTCAGCGGCACCGTTCAAGTCAGACTACTACCTTTGCCTCAAGTCAGACTACTACCTTTACCTTTTATTGAGCATGTTCGAGCGGACTCAAGTCAGACTACCCTTATCTTTTATTGAGCATGTCCCCAAGTTTTGAACCTAGGTCACCTATTGGTAAGTGTTCAAAGTCTTACCAATCCACCAATCCACTAATCTTTAGGAACAAGTACCACCTAATAATTATTAAAAATTAAAAAATTATATAAAAAAATACATATATTATATAAATATAAAATAGTCTTAAGTTATTTTTTTTTTTAAATGAATTCCTGTGTTATTCATATGACATTGTGGTTATATATTAGTGTTATAATAATTTAGTTAATCTTTATAATATAAGACATTAATAATAAAATTATAATTTTAATATGTTTTAAATTGTAAATTAAATATCCATAGTTGAATTTTGGGTGAATTTTAACTTATTGGTGGAAAGGGGCTTCAGGTTAAGAGTTTTTATTTTAATTAAATCAGGTGGAAAGGGGCTTCAGCTTAAGTTTTTTTTTATTTTTTAAATCAAATCAGTAGTCACTACGTGATAGTGGATTAGCTAAAATCGAATATTAAAAATAAGGTGGTGTAATGGTTCTTCAAAGCACACATGATAGGGATTAGCCAAAAGCGAATATTAAGAATGATGTGATTTAATGGTTGTTGAAAGTACAGGTTTAACGAAATTTAATCAGTTGAGTTTTTAGAAGATTTAAAAGTGTTAATTTATGTCTTGCCTTTCATCAAGATTTTTTTTTTATTGTTTTTTAGTTTTAAATTTTTAGGATAATATGGGATGGGTTGGTATATATATAAAAATTGTATGTAGTTTTTGTTGAGATTAATTTTATCAAAAATATAAAAATATTATATTTGTTATTAGGTTAGTTAAATTATATATATATAGGTGTTGTAGGTGAGTTGGAGAGGAGAGGGCAATCCTCCAAGGGAGGTTCCAGGTTCAAATCTCCACCCTACCAAAAAGTTGAATTGGGTATCCAAAATTCAATTGATAATGTTGGTGTGGGCAGGGTCAGGTGCAACTCCCGGACAACTTTGACGGTGTAGAACCCCATGTTCGCGGTCTCTCAGACCAAGGCGGCCCCACAAGGGGTTTTTCTCTTTATATCTACTATTTTTAGTAGTTGACAAGCGCAAGGTTCAAACCATAAAGACTACTCCCAATAATCTATTCGTCTTGTTGTTGTTGATCTTACATGATATGGAGACCACCGGTCACTCAGGGTTTGTACTATCATCGTCAGTTTGACGCATACTCCGAGGATTCAGCATGGACTACTACCTTTGCTAAATCTGGCAGCATATCCCTAAGGTTTGAACCTAGGTCTTTTCTTGACAAGTACTTGGCTAGTCAAACATTTTCCAATCAACCTAGCCCTTGAGGGTAGTTAAATTATCTTTTATTAAAGGTATTTTTCGGCTAGCCTGAGGGGATGGCCAGAGCGCATTTGATTGGCGCTCCACACACCTATTGTTACCTTGGTTGACTCTTTATTGACTGTCATCTTCGTTTATCCTTGGAGAGGCCACTGTTGATTGATTTGACCAACCGAATTACTGCAGTTGAATTTGAAGATATTGAAGGTATTTTTCATTTTTTTTATCAAATAGATTCTTTATCTTTCTCGAAGTGCTATGTTTTTGTAATCAATTTCTTAGACACCATTTTATTAAGAGGTAAAATCTTACTCATTTAGTTATCTTCTAAAATTTAAATTTCATCAAGATGAAGATCAACACCTTAATTGACTAATTTATCTGTTATCTTATTTTTATTTCTATAGATATGCTCACATTTCCAAGAGATTGCCTCCATTAATAAATGATGAGCATCAACAATAATATTATTTTTTATCTAATTTCCACATCAATTTTGGTTTATAACATTAATAACAATTTGTGAATCCCCCTCAATTGAAATATATTTCCATCTATTTTTTCAATTACAATTTTAATCCTTGTAAGAAGTTTTCTAGCCTTTGCATAGTTGTTTGTTGAAGTTCTATATAGTTCTAAATAAGTGAGGATAATTTGTCTTCATAATTTCAAAAATACCACCTCTACCAACTTTTCCTAGATTTCCTTTGGAAGTACTATAAGAATTAATTTTGATAAACCCAATTTCTAGATAGTTCTATTTTAAAATAGATCAAAGCAAATAATTATTTATAATGCCATTATTGCATATGAATCTTCCATGTATGTTCAAGTTCTATAACCAAGTTGTTACCATCTCATTTTCTACATTTGAAACTTCCCATGATGAATACCATATCTATAAACATTTTGTAAGAGAGGCAATAATATGGTTCCAAACTTGGGCATGATTTTAAGATTTATTTTTAAAAATTCTATTATTTCTTTCAAGCCATAAATTCTAACAAATAATGGTAGGACCAATCCTCTATAGAATACATAATGTTTTAGCTTTGCAATAATTAATCCAATATTTTGTCAACTCTTTCAATGTTGGTGGAGCTACCCAATATATTCTCGTATTTTTTTAAAAGCAACCCTAAATGGTGTGAGCAAATATACAATAAAGTAGTAAATGGTATAATGTTTCTAAATCATTTTCATATAAGGTACATATGAAAGGTCCATCATATCCTCTTATTTTTAGACTCTTTCCTATAATATTTTTGCTTTGAAATTCTAACTAAAATAATCTTAAGGCCTTAGGGAGATCCTCTAGTGACCACACATTCTTTCAAGGGAAATATTTGGGAGTAGGAATTTTTGATTACTCTAAGTCCTCAGATCCCAACTTGATCAAGTTTCCACCATCTTTTGATATATTTAAAACCAAATCATCCTTTAATGTAAGAATAGAAAATAGAACTCTTGAAGCATATTTTGAAGATTATATGCAATTAGTTTAAGCTCCTCTTCTTCAACCATATTCCTATTAGAAATCCATGATTTGGATATTTTGCTCACATTAATATAATCTTTGACCTTTAGGCCTTTACAAGCTAGGCATATTTGAGCCAATGGTTTCCATTTTAAATGAGAGACAAGAGGATAAGGCTATAACCAATTATCAAACCAAAAATATTTATGATTTCCTTCATTGCTTGACCATCTAATATGATTCTTTATCATATGCAAAGTATTTGATATGAAGTTCCATGTTTGCGATAATTTGGGTAGGATTCTTTTCCTAAATAACTTCATTGCATCAAGAGAACCCATATATTTTTGAAGAAATATTTTTGCCTAGCTCTTTCTATGATCTCCATATAATCTCCACCCATGTTTTACCCCTAAGGCCAAACTCATTAGTCTATAATTATGCAAGCATGGTCCTCCAATATTCTTTCCTTTGCAAACCCTATCCCCTTACAAAGAGGAAACCTAAATCTTTCTTGGCATACTTTCTAATGAAATCCTCTTTTAATTTTGTCAAATTTTAATGTTATACCTACTGCTAATCCTGAAATTGACATCATATAAATAGGGATGTATCACAATGTAGTCTTTATGAGTTGCAACCTTCCTACCATATTTAAGAACATACTTTTCCAATCTATCAAACAAGATTTCATTCTATTCAAATAAGATACCCAAAGCTTCTTTTGATTTCTTTACAAAACAAAGGAATACCCAAGTAGGTTGATGGAAAATTTTCAATTTTAAACACAAAAATATCCATAATAACCCATTGTAAATCTAGGGTAGTGTTAGTGAAAAAATCCTAGATTTTGTAGTATTAACCAATTTCACAATACTAATCACATAGCATGATAATATTGATTTCAAATCCATGGTCTCCATACTAAGGGACGACCTAAAAGAAAACTTTCATAAACAAATTGAACATGAGATTCAAAGGGACTATTCTTTGCAACATGAATACCTTTGATTTTTCCTTCTATTTTTACCTTTAGAAAAGCTCTCTCTAATGCCTTTTCAAGAATAATAAATAGATACGCTGGTAGTGGATCACCTTGGTAGAGTTCACAAGATGAATTAAAGTAATAAATATTAGAACCATTGGTCAAAACATAATATTTTGTAGTGGTATAACAATATTTATTATATCCACGCTAACCCTGATCAAAACAAATATTTTGATAATATCATGTAGCAAACTTTGGAAAACCATGTCATATGCTTTGTTCATATATAATTTTAGAAGCATACCTATTTTTCATGGAATGATGAGAATGTATGGCCTCGAGTGCAATGATTACACCATTAAGAATTTGTTTACCACAAAAAAAACTACTTTGTTCCTCTAAGATAACACAATCTAGAATGTTTTTCAACCTAGTTGTCATAATCTTAAAAAATATTACTCGTGAAAAAGTTATGGGCTTTAGAAGTGGACATAATAAAAATATCAAAAGATAACACCAACACTGACATCATCTAGTGTTGGCACTAATGTTAAAAGATATCTCTATTGTTGATGCTCATGTTGAAGGATGATAGTGACATGTTTTTAGTGCCAATACAGAATAATAAAATTAATGTTGGTAGCTAGTGCTAGTACCAATACTTAAGGATGACACAAAAATTGGTAGCTATTATTGCCAATGCTAAAATATTATGCCAATATTGGTTATAAGATCTAGCACTCATACTCATTAATGGATTTGAAATTGGAATAAATATTGAAGGATGAAGATATATTCCTCTTTAAATATATAGATGAGGATACTCCCTTGGATGGAAATTAATGGGATATATCAAATTTTATTCAATTGACTAGTCTAAGATTATACCATGCATCTTAGGTCAACAATGTGGTTGGATTGCTAAAATTTTTGACATCCAATCCTTAGTGAGGTTAAATCCCTTAAAATATATTCTACTAAAATTTGTAAAGGGAAAAGAAGACTAATTTATGAAATAGAAATAGGTTATTGATATATTTTTATATATATTCATTAATCACAATTATCACTATAGTCTCACTAATTAAAATGTTATGTATTCAATTCAAGTAGGTTATTAAATAATTATATAGAAAATATTTATAGGATAAAATTCCGATCTCTCATTTTTGGAACCTCTTGCAACCCAAATGCTCTTTTGAGCACAATACTTCTCTTTTAGATGACTTTACAACTACAATTGACTTTTCGGGAGGAAGGCTGGGAAGCTAGAACTTGGTTGTCTCAGCTAAAGGATCTTTAATAATTGGTTGTGTTGTTGGGTGATCTCATATATTGGATCATTCTAGGTTATTGGATCTTTGGTTTATTCACTATTACCATTGATGCAGATGGGTTGGTGGGGTGGAAGGATGAGGTCAACTGATGGCACAGTAGTTGGGGGTTGGGTGGAAGGTTGGGCAGCTGAAGGAATCGTGATATGTCACTTTACTGATGGGTAGTTGGCTAGACCAGTCTATGGATGGGCGTTGTTTGGGTAGTCTCCTCAAACGACCTTGTGTTGGGTCAGAATTTGATGGGATCTATGGGGTTTTTGTCTTCAGAGATTTCCAATATGGAAGATTTTTTTGTCATTGGGCACTCTGTTGCAAATCTTCCTTTTTGGATGGTGTGGCTTCTACTATTCATCCCTTTTCTAGATCCCAACTGTAGACACCAAAACAGCACCAATCCGATTATGTGACTGCAAACACTGATCGCTTTGACAAACACAGCCCCCGGGGCAGCCCTCAGAGGTTAAACAGTGGTCCTAACCACTTTCATAGCAATTTTGTAAGGTCAAGGAGCAATTTGGCACACTTGGGCACTTTGCACAGTATTCGTCTCACCCAGGGACGAATTCAAAATAGAATTCGTCCCACCCCAGGACGGAGTTCAGATCCGTCCCCGGGTGGGACGAATTCTAAGCTTAACGGGCAAAAGGGCAAATGGTGCCAAGTGGCAGCCCGGAACGATCGGTTAAGGGCTCCTACCTTGCACGCATGTGTAAGTGGACGGAGGGGCCGTTAGAGGACTCGTTACAAGAAGCATTTATCAAAGTTCAAGTCAGGGAAGGACTCCCCTCCCTCATGGGAAGACAAGACCGCCACATGGCGCCCATGGTCAACACTTGGCTTTTGTGCTTCCCTCCCAAAAGAGACCCCTTGGGTCTATAAAAGGTGGGAATTTTCTCACCCAAAATAGGCAGGTGGAAGGAGTGTTCATGCAACGAAGTGCTGCCGAATCGAAGACTCATTTGCATCCCCATTTGTTCACCTTCCTACATCCATCAATCTCTTTTGCAAGGGAGGTTGTTGGGTGGCCTTTGGAAGCTCGAACCTTACTCAAATCCGACGCATGGACATCTGAACCTACCAATTCGCCGACCCCCCAATCCTAAAAGGTTTTGGGCCCATCCTTGGTGGATTGGCTCCAAAATCGAGGGCCAACGGTGGGAGGCCCACTTGGGCACCCCCGCACCTCCTAAGTCCTAATTTTAGTTTTTGAGCACTTTAGATTAATTTTTAGATTGCATTCTGTGTTACTAGGTCTGATTAGTCTATAATTGCAATTTTGTAGCTTTTGGTCAGAGTTTAGGGTGTTTTGTATTGCTTTGTCGTTTCGCTAACTTGCAGGTGTCAAGGCCAAATTCCCAAGGGAGGAGGCCAAATTGGGAAAATCCGACCATCTGGGTCGTCCCAAAATGGCCCCAATTACCTAACCCCCCTATTTGCAGGAGTTTTGTAGGTCCCAGGATCCGACATTGGAGCAGCAGCAGGTCGATTTCTCCTATTCAGAAGAATTCGTCCCACCCAGGGACGAATTACAGTCAGAATTCGTCCTGCCCAGGGACGAATTCCGGTTTAAGGTGAATTGGCCATTCGCCTCGATGGCAGTGGCCTTCTGGTGACTGTTCTTACCTTTTGTCAAATTTTGAAGCAATTTGGATTCACTGTTTTCATGGTTTCAGGCAAATATTCGTATGCATATTTTGTTAGTTTTAGAGAGAGAATGATTTTCATTTGCAACAGGTGCTACTAACGTCTTGATCATTTCTTTGTTTACAGGAGAAGCAGCAGAGGCGAAGAACCCATCAACATCGGCGGCGGCATCATCTTAGCCCGCCCCAGTGCAATCGTGGGCACGCGGAAGGAGGAACCATTCAACGATTGTAATCAAACCTTATTTGCGCTCCTAGCCCCTGAAAAGGGAGGAGGCATTATTGTAACAGAGATCGAAAGAAATTAATGAAAGGGCTATTTTTCTTTATCTGATTGCATCTCTTACAACATGTCTCTTTTCGTTTCATGCAATGTACATTCCTAGGACTTAAGCGTGATTAATTTTGAATGCAATTGCACTTGGTGTTTCTTTTGACCGGAATCTCGTGCTTTCAGTGGCGATCACGGTGGGACCCTGTTCCCTGGTTTTGAAATCACAGAAACTAATTAAAATTTTGTGTTTGTGCTTGACAGGTACACTTTTTTTTGTTGCAGACTGCTATTCGTCTCTGACAGGGACGAATCCTTTTCTGCAATTCGTCTGATCCTGAGACGAATTCAAATTCGTCTCTGGGTAGGACGAATTCTGTTCTGCAATTCGTCTCCCGGAGGGACGAATTCTCGTCTCATGGATTTTCGGAGCGGAAATTCGGAGATAACGGAGCGAGCGAGAGAAGAGGTAGGGATTTTCATGATCTCTGTTATAATTTTCTGTTTCTATTTCTGTTTCTGCTTTGTTAATTGTTTTCATTTAATCTTGCATTGCATTAGGAAAAGTCATGTATGCTAGTTTCATTTTATTGGATAAAACGAATCCCACACACATCACGAGACAACTTTAAACCAAGGAGCTGGTCTTAAGACCCCAGCCCTTGATCAAGACCATTGGTGGATTTAATCACCGCCTTGGCTTGATTTGCATCCATTTCCCGATTGTCAACTGTTGTTAGGCGTAAATCCTGACGAAGACAGACCAAGCGTAGCTGGGGTGATTCCCATGCGCGCGAGGATAAGTCTTCTATGGTAGGTGTCATTAACAGGACAATCCCCCTTCCATACCGCCTATGTACCACGTACCTTCTGCTCTCACGTACCTATAGTCTCCCTCTCGTAAGGGCGGGTATATAGAGAGGTTGGTATATCGTCCTGGCGAGTATATTGAAGGGGCGACCTTTTGGAGTTATAAGAGCCTACATGATGCATTTAAACGTTCTACAAAACTTACAAAAACAAAACAAAACATCAAAATGCACTAAACCAGTTTAGGGCACACCAATAATCCTTAAAAGAGATAATCACGGTCTTGTGAATGTGTGTGTTTAATTCTGCTTAGAGTAGACAAAAAAAAAAAAAAAAAAGAGAAAATCATAAAACGAGATAAAAACTTATTTAGATAGCATAGAAGCACCGCAATGGTGTACACCCGTAGTCAAGCCCAATCAAGGGCATAAGCTCCGAGAGGTACACAAAAAGCAGACACAAGTTGCCTTCACTTCTGTCCTGAGGATTTGGTTATACCGCCTTATCGGTCTAACCTACAAAAGAATCCAATTCGAATCCTCGGTGGGGTATGCCTATTCAAAGCAACCCCCTTTCGGGAAGATGCCTTACATGTAGACCTTGACATAAATAGAGAATCACCTCTTGAAGGTAGGCATGAGTGGCCACCACGCAATGAAGCGCTAAACAGGCACACTGTCCATTTAGAGGGGCAACATGGATATGGCGTCCCTTCTTTACCTATCATCAGAACAGAAAGACCACATCCGGAGCGCATGGCTCCTTACATAGGGCGACCTAACTCCGCCCATCCCATTTACACTCATGAAAGGGAGTATGAGGAAAACCATCACATTCCTCGAGAGCAACAAACAATGCGGGAACCTTGCATTTCCGCACCAGCAGGATATCATGATCACCCCTTGAGGCCAGAACCTCGAGCACATACCACCTACCTCGACCCATTGAAACCTTAGAGCATCAAAATCAAGGTAGACCCATAGGAGGAACATTTGAACCTCCCAAACAAAATAGGGTAGAACAAATTGATCCGGCTGTCGCTAGATATACCACCCGTCAAGCCCAAATCATGCGGCTTAAACAAAGTCAACAAGAGATAGAGTATCAATACCGCTTGGATAAAGAACGCATGCAACGCGAAGCGGATGACTTACGCTATGAAATACCTGAGAGGGGGCCAACCCCTCACATCCAAAGAGCTGAACAGTATGAGAGGCGTAATCCATTGGCGCAAGATAGGTCTCCACGACCTCGTCAAACTCTGCCTCCAAGACCCCATAGATTTGAAAGGGAGGCAACTCCCCGAAACAATGATGGGTACCTTCAACAAGAACTTGATCAGGGTCATAGGTTTCGCCCTGAGACTCCTCAAGAATTTTACGAGGAGTATGAACCAGAAGAGGAGTATATCGAAACTCCCCATCAAGGCAGGAAGGATGCCATTCGGCCACCCCTCCATAGGCCTCCGGTTACCGTAACTTGCAACAAGAGCGAACAAGAGAGGAAGAAATAAAATCTTCCGATGCATACCAAGCGCTATTGGAGCGTTTAGAGTCGGTGGAGACAAAAGCTGCTGGGCATCAAAAACCCACATTACGTCTACTCCGCAATAATCCGGTGCATCCCTCAGTGCCTACACCTCTCTACCCCGAACACTTTAAGTTGCCTCAATTGGCAGTTTTTAAAGGTGAAGAGGACGCACAGGAACATGTTACACGATTTCTAAGCCAATGCTTCGGCATTCAAGATAATGACGCGTTATTGCTTAGAACATTCATAACCACATTCGCAGGCCCCGCCTCGGATTGGTTCACACAGCTGCCCAAACACAGCATAAGCAGCTTAGATCAGCTAGTAGATGCATTTCTTGAACGCTTCACCTTCAACACAAGGAAGAAGGCATCACTTAGTGATCTTGCTAGCCTTAAACAATTTGAGGAGGAAACAATGGCAGCGTACGGGAACCGATGGAGAGCTTTGCTTTCTAAGTTACCCTACCGTCCTCCCATGTCGGACCTCACGCAAATGTTCGCGAAAAGTTGTTTAAAATCAATCTTCGGTCTATTGTTGCTGGGACAATACGACAGCTTAGAAGAAGCTTTGGCGCAAGCCAGAGTCATAGAAGAGATTAAGATAGGCGAAGGCGCAATTACCAAGCCTAAGAAGAAAGAGTGGAATAAAACCACTAAAACTGGGACAACGCAACCACAACACGCTGCAATCAACCAAGTTGCGATAAATGTCCCAGCGCCTGTGCAAGAAACGCAGCCTCAAAAGGCTAACTACCAGGCAGTGCCTCCTGCTTACGAAAGAGATAACCGGAGACAAGAACGAGATGTCAGCGACATCGCCCTAGGCGACAATTCACCTCGTATGCGGAGTCTAGGGACTCCTTATTTGAACGCTTGTCAGCGGCGAATCTAGTTACTCTGCCAGAAATCCAAATTTTTGACCCTAGCGTTCCTAAGCCTAAGGGGTATAGGGAGGAATTGTATTGCAGATTTCATAGACGCAGAGGACATGACCTAAACGGGTGCTGGAAATTCAAAGAACTAGTCCAGGATTTGATCGACAATCGAACATTGGTCGTGGACAACCCCATCGCACCTAACAACCAACAAATGGGGGTATTCAAGGACCCCTTGCCTGCCCACGAGGCGCAGACAAAACCGCTCCAAATAAACAAGGTGCGACAAGATCTTCCCGCACAAGGATTTGTGGGAATGATTAGCATTGTAACAAGGAACGAGAAAATACCCAGCAGTTGCCCCCGAGGTACCTGCGAGGGAAGTTCCGTCGACATCGCAGCCTCAACAACGCCCGATGCAGTTACCTCCGCCTAGACCTGAGGTCACGATACGAACCAAACTCACGCAGAGTTTGCGGACCACATCAGCTAGGCTGTCCATCTACAAGCTTATTCAACAATCAACTCCACATAGAGAAGCTCTTATGGACATCTTAAAAGCCATTGAAGTACAACCCCACGAAGCTAATTCTTTCAATGCTTTCGTGGGACATGTGAAACAATGTACGGAGCCTGTCATCACATTCAAAGAAAATGAGGTCAAAACAATATCGAATGACATGCCGGATCCACCCCTGCACGTTATCGCGGGGGTCAACGGGATCCCGTACAAGAGAGTGCTGATAGATACTGGCTCGTCCAGTAACATTATAACCACTGCTGCGTTAAAGCATTTAAAACTGCCAGCCTCTCACATCACAGCTTCCACGTACACACTACGAGCTTTTAACGATGCAATTTGCTCGACAGTCGGCACGGTTGTTCTGCCTATACAGGTAGGACAAAAGTCAATACCCACACTCTGCCATGTGTTGGAAGGAGAAATGGCTTATAACATACTGCTGGGGCGGCCTTGGATCAGAGACATGAAGTGTGTCCCCTCGATCGCACACCAGTGCTTGAAGTATGCCTATGAAGGGCAAATACATGTAGTCCCAATGGACTTAGAGCCCTTCAAGTATTGTAATGTAAGTACAATTCATACCTCAATCGACCCTACCATCAACGCATGTGGATTTTCAATTAAATCCATCTAAACAGGGTCCGATATCGCAGGCACAACTGGTGGCCAATAAGGTAAAATCCCAGCCAGGTGAGATGTCATCATTGGCTCCTTCATCATCAGCGCCACCTATTGTGGCCCAACAGAAGGACAAGGGAAAGCAAATCATGGAGGAGGTTAAGCCTCTAGAAGAGGGGTTGCCCACGATCTCAACAATATCAACAGAGGAAGCGCCCAACGCAACAAAAACCAAGATTCCCGAACAACCAAACATGGAATGGACTCAGGAAGGACTACCGTTTCCTCCTACCCAATCATCAACAATCACTGTTGAGATGGCCAGTACGAGCCCGGGAGAGTACATAGTGCAAAATGTTGTGGCAACCCCCACATCGGAGTCAGTACAAGACATGGGAAGACCTCGCCTCCCCATTGGAACAATCGTCCCTTTAGGCTACCCACCGAACCAAACGAATTTTGTGTATGGGGGCCTTGATCATGGTTCTGAACCATGCGAACAAAAGGAAACAGATGAAGAACCTTTTGTCGAAAACATCAATTATCTGTCGAACCCAAAATTTGCCCTAAAATATCTCGAACAATGCAATTGGCATGGGTATGGGCTAGGCAGATACGAGCAAGGGATGCGGATCCTTTGTCAACCAAGATATCAGATGCATTACGACAAGTCGGGGGTAGGGTTCAACCATCCCCTGCCATTAGACATCTTGGTTGAAAACATGCAAGGCTTAGAAATAGGCAACAGGGGGGGATTGGCACAAGACCCATACGCCAATCCAAACACAGAATACACATTGGGGGATTATCTCCCATGGTCTACAAACACCCCTGGTAACAACAATAATCCCCCTCCTTTGCTAGAGAGAGGTGAAAGTTCAGAGAGCAGTCCTCGAAAAGAACAACAACGGCTTCCAGATATTTTTATGAAACTGTTCCCCTTAGAGGTTCCGGCATGTAAGTAACGCAGTCTCAAAATAATCGGGTCCCTCCACTAAGAGTGGAACAACCGCAATGGGATCGGATTAATTCACTGGAACAAGAAGAGTCCTCGATGTCGGAAGCAACAGATGCTGAAGAGGATGAGCAATTTTGGATCTACGAAAGCGATTCAGAAGACGAGACTGAGATGGACTATCTCAGACATGTGCGACGACATCACCACACTCTAACCCATGAAGATCTAATGGGACAAATGGGTATACGGTTGGGACATGAATGGCACTTAGACCCAACGAGGTGGGACCAAGTGCTAGGCCTATGGCTCCAAATTCAAGTTGAGCATCGTCCACCTCAAGATCCCATCAAGACAACAGTACCAAGGGAAGACCCCGCCTTCCTTTCCGCACTTAGAGACGAATTTGCACCTAGAGAGGATCCATTCGTGCCTGTTCCCATAGAGCCAGACCCAGAATATAGAGAACATCTGAAAGAATCAAGTCGTCACACCCGTGGTTCTGGAGACCAAATTCATTCCATCCACATGATCTCCATTGATTTGACCACACCCATCCGCAATCCGACCGATCCATCACGGTCATTACATCTAAACACGGATGCCATTGATCGGGATCGCGTCAACTCACCATTGTCACCATCGAGTATCGGCCTTTCGGTAAAATGCTTCATTTTACCCCAAGGACAACTCAAGATATTTTTCAAGTCGAAGAGGGACCCAAAGTCCCCAACGCAGATCTTGACTCAACTGATGATATCCATTTAATCCCAACTCCACATCAGTTGGAGGACGGATCTCACATGTCAGTCGAAGAGACGACTGACGTAGACATCGACACAGATCCAATGAATCCACTGATTCTCAAGCTGGGGGTAGGCCTTTCCCCCGAAGAGCAAGCCGATTACATGGCCCTTATTAAAGAAAAGAAGGAGGTTTTTGCATGGTCATACAAAGATATGCCGGACTAGACCCACGACTAGTCATGCACAATTTAACGCTTGATCCGAAAATCAAGCCAGTAAAGCAAAAACTAAGAAAGATGCACCCAACAATGGCCTTGATGGTCAAAGATGAATTACAAAAGTTGTTGGATGCACAATTTGTCATCTGCGTGGATTATCCGCCATGGTTGTCCAACATGGTTCCCGTCAAGAAGCCCGATGGGAGGATTCGCATATGCACCGACTTTCGAGACTTAAATAAAGCGAGTCCTAAGGATGATTTCCCCTTGCCAAGCATCGACGCATTGGTAGACGCTACAGCAGGTCACGAAATGCTCTCCCTAATGGACGGTTTCTCAAGATACAATCAAATTCGTATCAATCCTGAAGACCAACTCAAAATGGCATTCACAACGCCTTGGGGGACATTTTGTTATAAGGTCATGCCTTTTGGCCTTAAAAACGCTGGCGCTACATACCAACGTGCTATGACGTATATCTTCCACGATTACATGCACAAAACTTTGGAAGATTACATGGATGATTTGTTAGCCAAGTCTAAATTGCGCTCAGATCATCTCGGTGACTTAAGCAAGATCCTCGATCGCCTCATAGAGCATGTTCGGCGTCACATCTGGAAAACTCTTGGGTTTTATAGTCTCCAAAAGAGGCATCGAAGTGGACCCAAACAAAGTCAAGGCAATCCTTGAAATGGCTCCCCCAACCACTATCAAGCAGACTCAGAAGTCTACAAGGAAAGGTCGCGTCGATTAAACGCTTCATAGCGCAATTATCTCGACAAATGCCGACCAATGAACAAATTATTGCACAAAGGGGTCACATTTCATTGGGATGACGAGTGCCAGTCAGCCTTTGACGAAATCAAACAATACTTGGCTTCGCCGCCAGTATTGGCACCGCCTAGGCCAGGTGTGTCGTTCTACTTGTACATCTCAGCTACTGAGGTGGCACTGGGCGTAATGCTAGCCCAAAAGAATGAACTTCACAAAGAACAGGCTACTTACTATCTTAGCCGCACCCTGGTCGGGCTACTTAACTTAACTATGCATACGTTGAGAAACTCGCTAGCGGTGGTGTTTGCCACCAAAAGGCTACGCCACTATATGCTCGAGCAACACGACGTATGTTGTGTCTAAGGAGAATCCATTGCGATACATGATGAGTCGTACTTATCATAGTAGCCGCACGGCGAAATGGATCATGTTGTTGACGGAATTTGACATTGAGTTTATTGGACAAAAATCTATAAAAGGACAAGTCATAGCCGATCAACTAGCAGAGGCTCCTCTTGAAGACGATCAGCCTCTGGTCATAGAACTACCCGATGATGAGGTCTTTCATGTCTCAGAATCACCAGATTCTGAAGAGCCTGAGTCTCAGGCCGACATAACCTTATTTTTCGATGGTTCTAAATGCGAGCAAGGTGGTGGCACAGGAATTGTATTCTTCACACCGCAGGGCGCTCCAATGCCCCCGTAATTTAAATTAAACTTCCAGTGCACCAACAACAATGCGAATATGAAGCCTTGCTCCTAGGTCTTCGGACAAGCAATCGCCATGAACATCAAAAGACTGAACATCTTTGGCGATTCGCTGTTAATCGTCAATCAAGTCAAAGGGGTATATCAATGCAAATGCCCAGTTCTGAAGGCCTATAAAGCCCTCGTGGATAAATTCTTGGAAAAATTTGAGTGGTATGACATCGAGGCACTCCCTCGATCATCGAATCGTTTTGCGGACACAATGGCCTCCTTGGGGTCACTAATCCCGCAAGACCTTTCCGGTGATATAACAACCATTCAGAGTCAAAACCTTATCGCAACCCGCGATGGAGCGCGCAAGCTCAGACTTGACGCCAGGAATCCACATGATCCAGATCGAACCATCTTCGGATAAGTTCTTTCGAATCCGAGACTATTTGAAACACGCCAACTGGGGGTCTTTGTTCTCCCCAATTCCCATTAATAGCAACACAACGCTATTTTTACAAGTTTTATCCCAATCAGCATTTGTTAGGGAAGAACTCCAAAAGGGATTGGCTGTTCAAACCGTCGAGGTATCTGATCAACAAGATTGGTATTTACCCATAAGAGATTACCTCAAGTTAGGTAATCTACCCCTTGGATTGACGCAAGCCGCAAAACGAACATTCAAACAACAAGCGGCAAAATATGTCTTGATAGGAGACATTTTGTATCGTCGCAGCTACGACGGAATTCTTCTTCATTGCTTGGACCAGCAAGAGTCCACTTGGGCAGTCACCCAAGTGCATGACGGTACATGTGGCAGCCACTTTAGTGGTATGGCCATTGCAAAGCGCATTCTTCGCATGGGCTATTATTGGCCATCTTTAGAGCGAGATTGCTGCGCATATGTCAAGAGGTGTGTGAAATGTCAACATCATGCCAATCTGATGCACGCACCCTCCCGTGCCCTACAGACAGTCCGATCCGCTTGGCCATTTTCGTAGTGGGGCCTCGATCTAATTGGAAAGATCTCCCCGCATCGTCAGGCCGTCACATGTTTATCATAACGGCCACGAATATTTTACCAAATGGGTGGAAGCAATTCCGTTAACCTCTACGACAGGACCCCGCATTGCGGAGTTCATTTTGCATTACATCATATGTCGTTTTGGTATTCCATCCAAAATAATATCGGATAATGGGCCATCATTCAAGAACAAAGACGTGTGTGCTTTAACCACAAAGTACAAAATTTAGCACAGCTTTTCAACACCATATTATCCGCAAGCAAATGGGCAAGCAGAGGCGTCAAACAAAACGCTAGTCACCATCCTTAAAAAGACCGTCGCAGACAATCATAAGGATTGGCACATACAAATCCCACTTGCCCTTTGGGCCTATCGCACTAGCATTCGGACGCCCACTGGGGCAACTCCGTTTTCACTAGTGTATGGCTCAGAGGCAATAATGCCTCTCGAGTTGGAAATTCCTTCCCTCTCGCATATCAATGCAGGAATTCATCGATGATGACACTGTGCGGCGGGCCCGGTTAGACCAACTTACGTTGCTTGATGAAAGACGCGTTAATGCTCTCGAGCACTTACGTATCTATCAAGAGCGGCTTAAGAGAGCTTACAACATGAAAGTTCACCTAAGAGAATTTCGGGTTGGTGATCTGGTTCTGAAGGAAAACCAACAAAACTCTAATTTGCCGTCCCATATGAGGGACAAATTTGCGGCAAATTGGTTAGGTCCATATGTCATTGATAGCAAAATAGGACCAGGAATGTACAGGCTAGCTTCTCTTGACGGTATCAAGGAAACGGAACCCTTGAATATCAGTCATTTACGACCATTTCATATCTAAGACAACCATGTACCAAAAAATAAAAATAAAATAAAATAAAATAAAATAAAATAAAATAAAATTTCAACAAAAACAAACAAACAAAAAGCTCCAAGGATTATCGCAATCTCTTGGTCAACCCAAAAAGCTCCAAGGATTATCGCAATCTCTTGGTCAACCCAAAAAGCTCCAAGGATTATCGCAATCTCTTGGGTTGTCGCAATCTCTTGGTCAACCCAAAAAGCTCCAAGGATTATCGCAATCTCTTGGTCAACCCAAAAAGCTCCAAGGATTATCGCAATCTCTTGGTCAACCCAAAAGGCTCCAAAGATTATCGCAATCTCTTGGTCAACCCAAAAAGCTCCAAGGATTATCGCAATCTCTTGGTCAACACAAAAAGCTCCAAGGATTATCGCAATCTCTTGGTCACCTAAAAAGCTCCAAGGATTATCGCAATCTCTTGGTCACCTAAAAAGCTCCAAGGATTATCGCAATCTCTTGGTCAATACAAAAAGCTCCAAGGATTATCGCAATCTCTTGGTCAACCCAAAAGCTCCAAGGATTATCGCAATCTCTTGGTCAAACAATCAAGAAATTCAACAAAAACAAAACAACAAAAATCATCAAAAAAAAAAAAAAAAAAGATTTGCATCTCAATTCTAGGCATACTCGAATTCATCAAAACCAACACCATGCATAAATCTTACCACACTACAGTCAGTGGTCTGGGAATGTACTAGGAGTTTCAGTAATTCAGTCATCATTTTCCTCTTTAAGCCATGTAGTGTACCAAGTCGAACGGATTTTATAAAGGTAGAGTCATACTCGAAATACACCTTGTTACGTAACATCCCAACACAAATTAAAACACTAAAATTCCCAAAATCGTGTGAACGAAAGATGAAACCTGCAAAACAACTAGGTCACCACAAGCGAAACGGTTATCTTGCTCATCCCCCTGTGCGAATGACCCCTAGAATGCTGAGAGTTGGCAAAAGGACAAGCTTCCTCCCTACCCAATTCCCTAAGAATCCCAAAAGTTCTCAATAGCTGCAAAACACAAAAATTTGCAAAATGTCAAAACTCAAAAATTTGACAAAATATAGTGCACACATCAAAAGGCACAAACAACAGTGATTTTTGTCACTCCATATCCCCAATCCCTTGCTCAAAAGAAAAATCAATAAAAATAAACAGTGATCTTATCACTACAAAAGAGCAAGTATCCCAATACAATTGAAAAAAAAGAAGGGAGTTGACCTTGAATCCCTGGAACTCTCAAAGATTCTGTAGGTCATAAGGCAAGCTTTAATACCAACGCGGTAATAGAAGTAAACCTCCCGCATGACGATATATCTTGTCACATTAACTTGTGTACAGATCAATGTTTGCATGTGGATGAGCTAGCTTATGGCAGCCTGGATTACAACGCAGATTAATCTTAGTACATACAACAAAGGAATTCGTGGAGCTAATTAGGTGATCCTCAGTACAGGTTCGGTTGAAAGCCCATCTGGCACTGGTGGTATCCTAACAAATACCACTAAATGAACTCAATTGCACACACAGGGATGTGAAATAGCTCGGTCAAAAACAAGTTTGATTCATACCTTGTTCAAAAGTCTTGTAAGACAAAGTACAATCGTGGATAGTGAGTTAAAACTGTCTGAATCTCAGAAAATCTTACACTCATCCCGAAAACCATCTGCCCTACTTATCATTCTTATGATACCATCAAAAAATACAAAAACAAGAAAGAAAAACCGAGATAAATAAAAATAGCATTCATCCATTTTGCATATCACATAGGCATCTAAAACAATTCAATTCATCCGCATCCATCAAACAAATAAACATGCATAACAAAAATCAATCACATCATCACATGTACAAATCCAAAAATAAAACCGGTATATATATATATATATTGTCAAAAAAAAAAAAAAAGATGCCCGCAGGCTACAAAAACAGGTCCTTAGACCCCGCAATCATATCCAAAACCCAACCTAAGACGTCGGCCACCATGATCACGCAGGATCGGTGCGACGGGAACTACCCCCCGTGGTGTGGGTCCTACGGGACCCTGCAGGGCGACTACTGCTAGCCTCCGCATCATGCCTACTACCACCCCCCTCATCCAACCGCCTGCGGCGAGATGATGCTGACTGCTCAGTCAGACTATCCCTCGTCCGTCGAGAAGATCTGCTGATAGAAGGCTCAGGGAGCCACCCGCCAAGGCGGATGACCTCCTTCTCCAAGTCTATCCGATATAGACACCACTCTGCCTCCCGTCGATGATAGATAGACAAGGCATCATCACGCTGCACCAAAACGCTATCCTTCTCTGCCAACTGAACTCGCAGAAGATCCCTCTCTAGATCCCGCATCCGAAGTAGCTCTGTAAGTCGTGCAACCTCATCGCCTACATCCGACCCCACCCCCTCCGTATCTGTCGGACGCATAGGACTCCCGGGGGATAGTAGCTCGCCCGAGCTCCAATTGCTCCTCCACATCCTGCATGTCCGGCTGCTCCGAAACACCCAAGTCCACATCCGCCATGTCCGCATCATCCAACGGCCCTCCCCATTCACCCCCTGTCGCCTCAACATCCTCCACTGCCGCCTCCGCACCTCCTAGAGGACCCTCACCTCTCCAGCGCCGCAGAACCCACCACGAGTCATACTCAGTGGTAGTACCTACGTCATCCACATCCAACACCTCAATAACAGCATCCGACTCCCTCGCCCGATGGCACGAGGACGAGTGGCTCCAGATCCCTCTCGTCTCCCCGACGCCGATAGCCTACGGGTTCACCAGGAAACCCCTGGCGGACCCCAAACTGTCGTGTAACTCGGCGGTACGGAAAGAACTCATGCTCCATCCCGTGCCGCCCAGTCAACCATCGCTCCCTCCGTACCCGTCGGAGCCACTCTCCAGCCTCAGGCCGAGGCTGGACAATCCCGATAGGGACGCCAAAACACCTCCCCTGGAGTGAGCCGTGAAAAGGCATCAATGTAGTGCTCAACTGCACCTGCCCATCGTCGACTCCGCTCTCGCTCCGCAGCACCGTCGCCACAACGCCGCATAACCAATCTCATCATCCTCCATCGCCACCAGAGTCGTCCACGATAACCCGGTAGGCCTCTCAACAGCTATGTCCTGCCAACCCCAGAATTGCAACAAAAAGCTACAACTGACACCCTTCCGCTGTCGACAGCGGACCCCGTACAGCTCTCCGTAAAGCTGCGCCAACAAAGTCTGTCCCCATCTCAGGATCAACGGTGCCTCTACCGGGCACTCTGCCAACTGCCACACCAAATCCAGCAGGTTCCACGGGAACCTCGCGCCTGACGAATCAGGGAGAAGAATGTTAGAAATGAGGCCCATCAGGAATGCGTGCCTCACTCCTAACACCCCCCTCTCCTTCCACCAGCCAACCAAAATCCCGCCGACCGGCAATCCACCTCGGCTGTCTCCACTGGGTCTGCTACACCCAGCTCCCCCCAATGCCCAAAACATCTCATGAGTATAGCAGTCCGTTGATCGAACGGAGATGTCCTAATAGGCAGACCATCTATCGGAATCCGAAGCAATCGATAGACGTCCTCAAGAGTCACAGTCATCTCCCTTGTCGGGAGATGGAAAGTATTGGTCCTCGGATCCCAAAGCTTGATCGGGGCCGTCGGATAGGCTCGATCCGAAACCACAGGCTCCAGTCGAGCCACCTGCTTGAGCCCAAGGGCATCAAGCCATTCCCAGTCGTCATCAGTCAAGGCCAACCGCGCCTCAGTAAAGGCAGTGGGTACACGGTACCGGCTCCTAACAACCTGCAAAAAAAAATAAATAAATAAATAAATAATAATAAATAAAATAAAAATAAAATTTTCAATTCTAAGGTTTCTAACCTTAGTTGTTAAACAAAAAACATTACAAAAAAAAATTCTTAAAGTTTTGAAAAGCGCAACACAAAACAATGCATTCAGTTAAAGCAAAATAAGCCCTAGGGTCACTTACAGGACTCGCCTCGGCTCCGCCGCTCGAACCAGTTTGTGCACTCATGATGGCAGAGAGAATTCCAGTAGCGCTTCGCTTCGCGAGTACTTCCTCCTCCCGCAGCTCCAAAATCGCAAGAAAAAAATGACACAAATGAGCCCAAAATCAAGTTTTGGCCCTTAAATAGGCCTTTTGCACTGGAATTCGTCCTTGACTGGGACGAGCGCTTTGATTAGCGCTTGTCCCACCCAGGGACGAATTCTCCAGCTAGAATTCGTCCCACCCAGGGACGAATTCAGGCCAGCACAAAAAAAAAATTAAGAAAAATGACTAAAAATGCACTAAAAAGACAATAAAACTGCCTGACAGGATTGCAAATGCAACTGACAGCATGGGCATACAAAATCGACATCGGGGTCACAAATTATCAATATCCTACTCCCTAAGAAGGCTTCCATAGCCGGACCGCTCCAAGGGAAGACAAATTTTGAAAATTTAATCCCCAAAATAATGTCACAAAAACAACAAAAATAGTACAAAATTTAACAAAAACACAACAAAAGCATTGCCAGGCATAAGTGCTCATGCACTTAACCTCTAGGCAAATAAAATCGATGTCGAGGTCCAAATTATCGCTCTCCTAGTTCCCCAAGAAGGCTATCATAGCTGGACCGCTCCACGGGAAATAGGTTTTCGATGATTTCACCTCATTATGGCGTCACCAAAAGGGCTAACACCCACCAAAAATAGGTCCATATGTCGGAAAAATTGCACACGCTTAACGGTAAACCCTCTAAAGGCAAACCTTGCACAAGTCATCTTGGGTCAAGCGACTCGTCGCTTCTCTCACGAAGGTCATTCCCTCATCGATTCGTCGCTTGAGGGGGTAGTCACACTTAGTCACCAACCAACAATCACACACCCAATTAAGGAAAACGACATGCATTCAAAGAATCATTGACAAAGACAATCACGCTCCTGCTTGGGGCAGTAAACAAGCAACAATCAAATCAATCAAACACTTGGCATTTTGTGAATCATGAACACTAGGTTCCCCCTGAGGATAAAAATGCCCTTCACTTGTTCATGACTGATCAATG
Source organism: Wollemia nobilis (assembly GCA_028583015.1). Lineage (NCBI taxonomy): Eukaryota > Viridiplantae > Streptophyta > Pinopsida > Araucariales > Araucariaceae > Wollemia > Wollemia nobilis. The sequence continues at coordinate 133,750 of JAQPPZ010009797.1, read as the reverse complement.
CCTAAGTTCAAGATTTCGTGAATCATGAACACAAGGTTCCCCCTGAGGATAAAAACGCCCTTCACTTGTTCATGACTGATCGATGTCTGAGTTCAAGTCACACCTCACCAAAACAGGTTAATACTTGAAATCAAATTCCTTAGCTCGTCAGAAACAAGGATTCAAGAATGCATGCCCTTTCCATACTTGGGGCATCAAAAGTTGGTTAGGTTACCAAGAAACCCTAATCATTAGTGCTTTGGTTATCTATTTTTGCTCAGCACTGCGTCACCCGCAACGCTTCCCAAAAAGGGGCATCTGTAGACACCAAAACAGCACCAATCCGATTATGTGACTGCAAACACTGATCGCTTTGACAAACACAGCCCCCAGGGCAGCCCTCAAAGGTTAAACAGTGGTCCTAACCACTTTCATAGCAATTTTGTAAGGTCAAGGAGCAATTTGGCACACTTGGGCACTTTGCCCAGTATTCGTCTCACCCAGGGACGAATTCAAAATAGAATCCGTCCCACCCCAGGACGAATTTTGAATCCGTCCCTGGGTGGGACGAATTCTAAGCTTAACGGGCAAAAGGGCAAATGGTGCCAAGTGGCAGCCCAGAACGATCAGTTAAGGGCTCCTACCTTGCACGCATGTGTAAGTGGACAGAGGGGCCGTTAGAGGACTGTTACAAGAAGCATTTATCAAAGTTCAAGTCAGGGAAGGACTCCCCTCCCTCATGGGAAGACAAGACCGCCACATGGCGCCCATGGTCAAAACTTGGCTTTTGTGCTTCCCTCCCAAAAGAGACCCCTTGGGTCTATAAAAGGTGGGAATTTTCTCACCCAAAATAGGCAGGTGGAAGGAGTGTTCATGCAACGAAGTGCTACCGAATCGAAGACTCATTTGCATCCCCCTTTGTTCACCTTCCTACATCCATCAATCTCTTTTGCAAGGGAGGTTGTTGGGTGGCCTTTGGAAGCTCGAACCTTACTCAAATCCGACGCATGGACATCTGAACCTACCAATTCGCCGACCCCCCAATCCTAAAAGGTTTTGGGCCCATCCTTGGTGGATTGGCTCCAAAATCGAGGGCCAACGGTGGGAGGCCCACTTGGGCACCCCCGCACCTCCTAAGTCCTAATTTTAGTTTTTGAGCACTTTAGATTAATTTTTAGATTGCATTCTGTGTTACTAGGTCTGATTAGTCTATAATTGCAATTTTGTAGCTTTTGGTCAGAGTTTAGGGTGTTTTGTATTGCTTTGTCGTTTCGCTAACTTGCAGGTGTCAAGGCCAAATTCCCAAGGGAGGAGGCCAAATTGGGAAAATCCGACCATCTGGGTCGTCCCAAAATGGCCCCAATTACCTAACCCCCCTGTTTGCAGGAGTTTTGCAGGTCCCGGGATCCGACATTGGAGCAGCAGTAGGTCGATTTCTCCTATTCAGAAGAATTCGTCCCACCCAGGGACGATTACAGCTCGAATTCGTCCCGCCTGGGGACGAATTCCGATTTAGGTGAATTGGCCAGCTGCCTCAGTGGCAGTGGCCTTCTGGTGACTGTTCTTACCTTTTGTCAAATTTTGAAGCAATTTGGATTCACTGTTTTCATGGTTTCAGGCAAATATTCGTATGCATATTTTGTTAGTTTTAGAGAGAGAATGATTTTCATTTGCAACGAAGTGCTACTAACGTCTTGATCATTTATTTTTTTGCAGGAGAAGCGACGAGGCGAAGAACCCATCAACATCAGCGGTGGAATCATCTTAGCCCGCCCGGTGCAATCGTGGGAACGCGGAAGGAGGAACCATTCAACGATTGTAATCAAACCTTATTTGTGCTCCTAGCCCCTGAAAAGGGAGGAGGCATTATTGTAACAGAGATCGAAAGAAATTAATGAAAGGGCTGTTTTTCTTTATCTGATTGCGTCTCTTACAACATGTTTCTTTTCGTTTCATGCAATGTACATTCCTAGGACTTAAGCGTGATTAATTTTGAATGCAATTGCACTTGGTGTTTCTTTTGACCGAAATCTCGTGCTTTCACCAACTAGTGGCTAGGCTACATGTTTAAGTTAGGTGGGATTCCATTATGGGATCCCTCACTGGGAGGATAGCTGATTTGTTTGTTTTGATCCCATGGTGTGATTTTGTTTGGGTAGTTTGCAATCTATATTCTTAATCCAATTGAGGCAGGATGGTTGTCTCAGTCCCACACTGTGTTTGGGTAGTTTGCAATCAATATTCTCAATCCAACTGAGGCAGGACAGATGTCTCAGTCCCACACTGGGTGGGGTGTTCTGATTTAGTTATTTTTTGACATGATATAGTCGAGGTAGGTTTTATTTATATATTTTTATTCTTTCGGTAGTATGTTTGATTTTTTTTGTATTCTCTGGCACTTTAGTTTTTTTTTTCTCATTTATATTCATAAGTGCATAGTTTTTAGTTAGGGTAAATCATTCTTCATGTTGATCTCATTGTAGGTTTATTTCCAATCCTCTAGGTGGTGAGGCCTCAATCCCAGGTGTTCTGTTCTGCTCAGTCTTGTAGGGTTCTATTCTTCATTTGGGTAGAAACAGGGTCACTATTTTTAGTGGAGTTGCAGGAATCCGCAGTTTTGTTGGGTGGCTTTCATAGAAGGGGTTCATTGTTTTATGGTTTTTTATTTCTTGCTTTCCCAACTACGACCTGGTGGAGTGTTTCATCCGGGATTCTAGATTTGGGTTTCAGGATGGAAGGTTGTGTTACTTTTTCCCGCTAGGTAGGAATTTTCAAGTTCGAGCAAACGTTTCAAATTTTACTTTTTCCTTTTTCTCGTTCTCCAATATGTTGGGGTTGTTCCTTTTTGTTGTTGGGGCTCGCTTGTTTCAAGGTTTCAAATATGGTTTGAAGTGGGCTTTCCAAATTTTAATTTTCAAATTCTTTCTTTAGGCAAATCTTTTAATGTGGTGTTTAGTGGCACCTGTGGGATTTTAATGTTTTATTATTGGATATCTCTACCTACTTAAGGATTTGTTGACCTATTATTTTGGGTTGTCGACTGACCCCTTATTGGAGTTTGATGTATAGGTTGTGGAATCCTCTCAAAACCCTCTCTAGTTCAATTATACTCTTCTGTGTGTTCTACTCCTATTGGAGTTGTTGTAAAAGGTTGAGGGAAGCCTTTCAAAACCCTTCTTTCATAATTTAACAAAAAACAAATATATAGAAAATATTATCAAATATAAATATTAGAAATTAAGTAGCTATGATCTTAAACAAAATAATTATTCATAAAATATTAAAGTACAAAGAAGTGAAGTTAATTGCATTGTTGTTTACTTTGAAAACATTTCTTGCAAAAATAAACTTGTTTAAAAATTAGAATATAGAAAAAAGAAGTTGATTAAAATATGTAGGATCAAAATACATTACAATGTGCAAGATCACCTATATTAATGTTATTGTTCTATAAAATTTATAGTGTATGCTTTAAAAATCTATTTTTTTCTTGAAATATTCCACCATTACAATATTATTGATGGAATCAATTGCATGACTCTATATTGGATCTTTATTCATTTTAGTCAAATCACATATGCTTAATCTTTATGAGGTACTTGCATGATTTTTTTACAATGCATGAAATGTTTAGCTCTAGTCCTCTCTTCAATTGTTGGAATTATATAGGTAGAATGACATAGAATTCCTTTTAAAACAAAATGTAATCATTTAAATTGTTGGAATTAGGTAGAATGACATAGAATTCCTTTTAAAATAAAACATAATCATTTAAATTTTTTTGCTGAATCTAATATAGACAAGTGTCTATGTTAGAATTATATGGGTCGAATGACATAGAATTCTTTTTAAAACAAAACATAATAATTTAAATTTGTTTGCTAAATATAATATAGACAAGTGTCTATATATTTTGGATCATCAATGGAAAAATTCATGTTAAAAAATTTCTTTCACTAAATGAATTAGACGTTTTTCATTGCCGATGATTTCAAACTTTATGATTTTCCTTTTCTCAATTTGTGGTTATCCAAGTTTAGGCTTGAATTATGCTAATAAATTAATTTTTGAATTAAGTTAGCGCTAAAATATTTTTGAGGATAAATTCTTTAATAATCACTCAAGAAAAATAATCACATCTATTAATTCTTAATCAATAATTTAAAACACTTAATATATTTATAATTATGTGAATCAAAATAAATTGATATTATTTTTATTCATTCACCAATTGGGAGATATTAATGACAATACGGCACATTATGACCTTGTGATCTATTTATTGTTTTTTTGTTTACTTAACTATTTCATCAAAGGGTTAAGTCATTTGAAAATATCAAATCAAACTTTCTATAATAATGATGCCCTAAAATATTTTAAAACTTTTGATCATTAAAAATAAGTTCTATTTAGCCTCAAATATTCTTATTCATATGTACAAATCCTTATTCCTCTATATAATTTGTTCTATATTAAAATTTCAACATGTTTCCAGAGTTTCTTTATTCAAAAAATTGAATTAAACGATCAACACTTACTATTTTAAAGGTTTTATATAGAAAACTCACACATGCTACTCAAAATTTAAAATCAAAGAATTTAACTTTGGAATTTAATGAAGCATAAGATTTGATTTACAAACATATATGAAATTTTTAAAATAAAGGTATTCAATTAAAGGAACTATATTTATCCATGTTGTGATTATTAGGCATATTATTCCAAGTTCTTAACCCATGATTCAACAAGAATGAAATAAAAAGTAAAAGTATTAAGAGCTCCACCTATATAATATCAAACATTTATAGTCATATGTAGACTGATATTTAGACTAATACATAAATGAATAATGTATGAATAAGTTTTTGAAGTTTTTTTAATAACTTGTTTTCATATTCAATTCAATTCTTTAATGTAGCATTAGCATATTCAACATTACAAACATAAAAAAATTTATGTGAGAAAACATTGAAGTTCCACATAACATGTTGCACATAAGTAGATATACCTCTTTATCTATAATTGGTTATATATAGGATTGAAATAGGCCCCACCCATATTAAATCATCACCATATAGTGGTATTACAACAAAGATTGATATTATCCAGTATCTCTTGACAATATTTGAACCTCCTCCTTGGATGTTGAAGAATCTAATTGTTCAAGCTAATGCCATTTGATTAGATATGACTCTTTTGTTGATGATTTTTAATTTTTTTATTGAATGGTTTTTACAACTTGGAAAGTACATGATTACAAACTTGGGTGATTAATATTGAACAAAAGGAAGGCTAAAATAAATCTAATTTTGTAATATTTATCTATGAAGATCATAGAAAAATGTAATAAAGAGTAATTGAATGAAATATTGGTTTTTTTGAAAAAAAAAAAAATATTAGGGAAATATTATCTATAATTTGGGATGAGACTCCTCACAACCTTAGTCAAAAAGAGAACCCATTCCTCTTTTTTACATTCTAAAAATATCCCATGAATCTAAATCCTAAGAACCTAAGAGGTAACCACTCTTGGTTACAAAACCAAAGGGAGACTTGCATTGGAACCACACCTCCTAAACCATGTTTTTGTACTAGTTGTCTAAATCAGTCAAATACCATATTTTCTTTCCAACCTACCCAATCCTCTCGTCATTCGTAACCATGCCACTATACTACTAAACCCTTACCTCCTTTTTGTTACCCATCTTAACCAGAAAATTTTCCACTCTATTCAAAGCTCTACCCACATAAATCAGGATCACATCATCCAATTCACTCCACAACTACATAATTTGGGTGAAAAGAATCCTTAACCTCCACGCATTAAAATAGAATTTCCTTATACAATCTAAATATCCTATCAAAACATGAGAATCTAATTATATGATTATCCTTTTATAACCCTATCTTACTTCCTAGAGAGAAGCAATTTTGATAGCTAAGGCTTCTACTTAATTGTTTGTAGCCTTTCCCATACCCTGTAGCTCCCACTAGAGCATTGTCCTAACATGATTCCAATAGACCACTCAAATTCCAATGCTATCTGAATTACCTTTTACATATCCATTAGTGTTAAATTTAATCTAACCTTTTAGGGGTTCCTTTTGACTGGCTCTATCCTACCTCTCCTACACTTCAACTTCCTCCCCCATCATCCCTAGATCAAAATGAACTTACTCTTTAACATACACTACTACAGTTTCCACGACTTTGCTCCAAATGACCTTCCAAATATCATCTAAGGAGGAGAAGGTTTCTTTATCAATTTTACCATTTGTCTCCAACCATAATTTCTATCAAATAAATTTTACTCCAATATTCCACTCGATAAAAAGATCTTTAGATTTATGATTTTTTCCCAAATATTAATACAATTAAGGGCAACATTGGCTCAATTCTTTTAAGAATATTATAAGCTAAGAACCATATCTACTAGATATGGTACATTAATGGACACTCAAACATCAAGTGATCATATGCTTCCTGACTTTTGTAGCATAACACACATCAGGATAGACCAACAATTCCACTATATATCATATTATCAAAGGTAAGAATTCTGTTATGCATGATCTACTAATCAAAGAAGTTTACTTTTGGCTAGCCCTTGAACTGCTAAATATTTCTCTAATCCTTAACTTGATATGGATGAGAAGGAGGGTCTACAAGGATCTTGTCATATCCATCCTTCACCATATAGACTCCAAGGCTCTTATAGCCTCAATCTAATTCATCATCCTTATCCCTATCTATGAGGAATATCTTTGCTAGGATTTTGGTCATTACAAGTACCAGTTCTAAAGGGATTGGAATTTGTTGCTTGACCAACTTCTTGAGCGGGTTAAACATATAGTCTCTAAGCTAGATGGTTTTGAAATAAACTTAAGTATTAATCTGAATCCTACTTTCCATGACTATTTTTACCAATTGTAATTCATGTTATTTAGCAACAATAGGTGGATACTAATCCCATGAATCTATCAAAAATTGTGCCATATCCCCTCTCCCCACTTTCCAAAATAATCTATCTTTCACTACCTGAGATCCTAACTTTAGTGCTTGTCACACTAGTGATCCATTGCCATCCAAAGTGAAATGACTCACATCATTTAGATTCAATTACCCCAAATAATTACTACTTAAAACTCTATTCAATAAATAAGTTGGCTAGGAGATCCACCTCTAGTAAATATTTCTAGGTAAATATTTATTATTTAGCTTCGATACCCTTAATCGTAAGACTCCATTTGCCTTGGCCTGGTTTACTTTCTCCTAGTTTACTAATGCCTATTTCCTCTCTCTTTTTTTTTCCTCCCCATAACAATTTTTTGGCTATCTTGTCAAACTTCTTCCATATGGCCTGTGGGTAAGCAATGCTAGAAATTTTATAGATTAGTATGTCCTAAATGACTAATTTATAGTTAATCTACCCCCAAAGGTTAACCATTTGTGAGACCAATGGCTACTTTTATCTTAAAATGGTCCAAAATATTCCTCTAGACAACTATCTTCAACATTTTAATAAGTAGAGAGACCCCCAAATAGACCACTAGGAGAGAAGTCCTTGTGAATTACAAGATATCTAAAATTATATCCTAAAACCTTTGTTCAATATTGGAGAAGAACACTCTAGATTTATAATCGTTGATTTGTGTCTCGAAGATAAACATTAAGAGTGTCTAAGATCATTATTTCTTCCCTAGGGTTGGATGTGCCCATCAATATTTATCATCCACCATGAACTATAGGTGATTAAAATCCTCCTCACCCACCACCTTGGCACATGTGATTAAATCTTATTATCTTCTCTTCAAGATAAGTATACCCAAGCCTTTAGCTAGTATGAGAAATTGATAAGGGGAACGAGGATCTCCCTAATGAAGGCCTCTAGTAGATCCAAATAGTTGTGAGGGAAGACCATTGATCAACATTAAGTATGTCAAAGTTGAGATGCAAAACATAACCCACTCTATCCAATCCTAAGAGAAGCCCAAGGCTACTATCATCCTTGCTAAGAAGCTCCACTCCACCCTAACATAAGCCTTTGACATATCTAATTTTATGAACATTCCTTTATTGCCAAATTTTTGCATTGAATGGATTGCATCCTAAGATAAAACAACACCATCCAAGATCTACCTTCCCTTTATAAAATTCCCTTGTTCGAGGGGAATAATTTTATCTAGTAGAGGTTTTAGTCAATCAACCATTACCTTTGTGATTGTTTTGTATATGACATTGCATAAGGTAATAGATCTATAGTTGAAAATATGCACTCCTTCCTCCCCTTTCAAAATTAAGGCAATGAAGGTATGATTTAATTCTTGAGATATTCTTTTACTACCCTTGGACTCCTCTATTATAGCCATTACATCATCCTCAAAGTTATCCCAGAAGGTATAAAAACACTTGAATGGTATATCGTCTAGACCAAGTGTTTTTCTTGTACTCATTCCAAAAACTACCTCTCTTAGTTCCTCTCTACAAATGGGTTTAACCAAGGCCTATTTTTTTCTTTAGATATGATAGATGGTATGGTAGTAAGAACTTCTTCTTGAGCCTCTTTGTCTTGCATTGAAACTTCCTTAATAATAAAATAATCCATTGAATGAGAGTGAAACCTAGGATCGTATCAAAGGAGAGCCTATTATCATCCTGGAGAGCTTCCATTTTGTTCACATTCCTCCTAAAACAAGTAACCCAATGGAAAAATGGTATGTGTCCCCTTCGAGTAACCAAGTGGTTCTTGCCCTCTATTTCCAATAGATCTCCTCTTGATTTTCAATGTTCTCTATCACTTTATGCAACTCATCATCCTCTTCTTTTAGTTGCACTAAAATGATTTTCTTCTTAAAGAGTTTTCGCACCTCATCACATCTGGTCACCAATGGAACTCTTTGGACCTAGACGTTTGACTTGTTAGATCTCCTCCACTATTTTAGTCGATTCTTGACATAGTGAAGTTGCTTGTGAAAGCTAAACATTGTTTTCCCATACTTTGGATGTACCTCTTCCCACCATTGTAGGATTTTCTTCCAAATTCTATCCTTTTGTAACTAAATATTTTTAAATATGGATAGTTTTTGGTGTTGCCTCATCCTCATGCCCCCCAAAAATAATGGGAAAGTGATCTAAGATCAAGCCCTCTAAAAATTGAAATTTTAAATTCCATTTTATAAATTCCTCTATTTTATAAAAAATGATCTAACTTCACGTTCCCATTATATGGCTCCCTTCTCTGGTTAGTCCAAGTATAGATGGTTCCAAGGAATTGAATATCCATCAAGTGTAATGCATGGACCTATGAAATCATGAATCGATCCCTTGAGTCCAAAAGAGGAGTTCCTCCATCCTAATATTTGGATGACAATTTGACATTAAAATCTCCATCAACAATCCAGTCTAGCTTCTTTCTTGATTCTCTTATATTATGCATTGCTTTTCATTGAAAATTTTTCAATCTAGGTTTTGGGTGCCATAGAAATTTATAATAAAGACTTTTTCAATTGTAACATTATTCCTAAAATATGATGTGAGCACACCCCTCCAAGATATATGCTATATTTTTGTCCATTTAAGAGAGTTACAAAAGGTAAGTATTCCACTTGAAGCCCCTTAGGTAGTCACTTCCATATGACCAACATCTCCAAAGACTATTTACTATTTTTTACATGACATCCAACAATATTTTAATCTCCTGGATTAGCAAAACATATGTTTTACTTTTCTCTGAGTCTTCTAGCAACAAATTGATGGTTTTTGATGTTTAAACCCTTAATATTCCATGACTATGTAATCATTGGTCACCTTAAGACCAGTAAGAGTCTATTATCCTCATCGATCCCCCATTGACCAACTTGTCTCATTGAGATGCTATCAATTCCTTATTTAAATTTTATCCACTCCCTAAAAGTTGATAGTCTTTGATCCCTTCTTAATCTAGTCAGTGCCTAGAGTTGGCTTCTTTCTGTTCTTTTATAACAGACTCACTATGACATTCTTTATAATTAATTGCTCTTGGTTATGCATTATTAATATCCCTAATATTTATGGCTATGGTAACTCACTATACTCTATCACCTACTCTAGGATGGAAGCCAAAAGTGTTAGCGTAACTATGTTTATTACATTATTAGTATGGTTGTTAACATAGTTACAACCACTACTATTAAGCGCCTTGGTAGTTCCGTAACCTCCGGAACTATTCTAAGCGCTCATTGTATTATTTAAACAATGCTTGTTTAATGGTAATTGTTCGCTATTTTCTACATGGTATTAGAGCAGGAGGAAGGTATTTTTTTACTGGGCATGATTTTCGAAACTCGTCTAGACCTGTGACTCGGGCATGCTTCCCGAGGTCGACTGGACCTGACTGGGCAACCAAGGGACTCAGTCGCATCTCTCGAAGTCGAAGGACACTCGACAGATGTTGGATCTGACTGGACATGGGCATGAATCCCGAGGTCAATCTGGACTGGTTTTGACTTGGGCACATTTCTCGAGGTTAGACCGACGTTGGACTGAAGTGACTTGATAGACCTTGGATCTGGCACAGAGCCCAAGGTGGCTAACTTGGAAATGAAATTTGAGGTAACTGCTGACTGGACTTACATGTGGCGATGACCTGGACTGACACGTGGCGACGAACTGGACTGACACGTGGCACCACCTGGAATGGACTGACGTGGACCTAACTGGACTGATGTGACACATGGTGGACAGGCCATGTGCCACTTGGATTAGACTGACATGGCCAAGTGGCGGACAGGCCACGCGCCACCTAGACCTTGCTGCGACACGTGGCCGCAGCAAAAGTTGACGCCACTAAGCGACTGCCCAAAGGCAGTCACTTAACGAGGGGCGCGCCTCACCTTTTATTCAGGTGAGGCAAACGCCGCCTCCTGAATGTGGGACTAAAAGTCCCACATTCAAAAGTTTTCCCGCGGAGGCGGGAAAGCCTTCAATAGAAGGCAGGCCCCCTTCAAATATCCGTCGGGCTAGCTAGCCCGACTGGAGAGGGGGCACGAAGGAAAGCCTCCGTCGGGAGTTCAAACCCCACCGAGGACGCCCGTGCCTAGGTAAATATATTTTTTTGTTATTTTTCTATTTTTTTTAGTATTTTTTTTATTAATATATTAATATTGTTAGTTTTTTTTTAACTAACAGTATTTTTATTATTAATTAAATTCTTTACTAAAATTATTTAGAAATTTACATTAAAAATTAGAATATTTGCCAAAGCAAAGGGGCTATTTTTTTTCTTCTTCTAAAAGGCACCATTTTTTTTCAAACTTGAAGAAAAAAAGAGGGGGGGATGATGAGTAATTTTTTCTGAAAAGGCAATTTTTTGGCATTATTGTAAAGGTGCATTTTCGACAGTGCCCGACACCTAGTGGTTTATTTTTGTGGGCACTTTTATGTTGTATGTTGCATGCTTCATTTTTTTGCACTACTTCATTAAAATTTAACAATCAAATTCACTCCCTAAGTCCCCAGAATCATTAAAACCCATCCGTGCAATTTATTGCACTGCAACGTTTGATATTTGTGATACCTTTGGCCAGCACTTACAAGTAAAGTTGTTGTGATTGCGCTACTGTATCCGTCGCCTAATATAGCTGCCACAACGACGTCTGAGCTTGTTCTCTATAAATCGTCGAGGAGAGATAAGTTTGCCATTTTTTTTGCTATTATTTTACTCCATCTACTACCCTAATCGTTCTTGTGTTTAGGCATAAATACTGACAAGAGTTCTGACATCCACAATGTTTAGGGAAAGTTACGACCCACGCATGAGGATTGATGACTTTCTATGGTAGGTGCCATCAACAAGACGATTCTCTTTTAGTACCGCCTAAGTACCACGTATCATATAATATTTAAAATTACCTACAGTCTTCCTCACGTAAGGGTGGGTAATTTTTATTTTATTTTTCAAAATACCTATAGTCTCCCTCATGTAAGGGCGGGTATTTTGTATGGTATAACGACCTAGCATTAAGGTATATAGAAAGGGCGACCAATTGGTGATATAAGGAACCTTCACAATGGCCTCTGCTATAAAGTTAAGAATCCAATACATCATGAGAAAACCAAGCACATTGACACACAATGTCACTTCATTCGAGATGAAGTTCCAAAGCACCGAATTCAGCTTCAGCACATTCCCACTGTATCGCTCCAAATTTTTCACACCCTTACCTTCAGGCTATAGGATCCGTGCCCGGAAGGGGGATGTGAAAAGGATGGCGCGGTACCTCGGACTGAGAGGCCTTGCGAAGGTCCCGCCTCTCGAGGGAGGTGTATATTGGTGATTTTTTGACGGATGGTGGGTTCACCAGGAAACATTTAATGGCAGTTTCCACGCCTAGGTTGGGAATGTGTTTTATGTGTTCGTTTTAGCCTTAAGCATTCAAATCCTAGGTTTGGCCAAAATGCGTCTAAGCTATTCTATATGAAGATGCAGATTAAATGAATACAGAAAACAAAATTAAGACAAAAAATAGAGAAATTAAAGAATATTAAAAGAAGAATACCTGATCCGGATGTCTGATGAAGATTCTGATTCTTGAAGCAGTCGGGATCACCTCTGATTTGATAGGATCGTCTGAGATCGGACAAGATCGTCGAGATCTGACAGTTAATTCGTCGAGACACTGCAAACAGAGAAATAGGTGCAAAACACAGAAAATGCAACTATTCTAACAGAGGGAAACAATGTAAAATGATAGTAACAATATCAAACTGAAACTTATAAACAGAAACATGAATGCATTATACTGATTTAATGACAATTATGACTTAATTATGCATTTAATCTAGATGGGTGAACTCCAAAATGCAGAATAGCATAAAATAATAAATAAACTAGCTAATTGCAGAATAAAACAACAGAAAAAGGATGAAGAAATGCAAACTTTAGGCACTGATTGCCTCAATGTTGACTGCAGTCGAAATCGTCTCGCATTGGTACGAAATCGTCTCTGATTCGACAGGATCGCCTCCGATCTGAACAGGATCATCTGCGACGATGTAAGCTTGCTCCGACTGAAAAACACTAAGGTACCTGCAACAAAATTGTATAGAACTAATGCAAATAGAAATTTAGGATGTTTTAACGTGTATGAAGTCGGGTTACAGGGAATTTCAGCCAGGGGGTGCTAAGGGGAGGGCTTAGGATTAAATAGGCTTAGGAGGGAGGTTAGGAGGTTGGAGATCATCCCTATTTGGGAGATCTCCAATGGGGGAGGGTCTCTAACGGCGCAGACACGCTTCCGCCGGATTAGAGACCCGTTGGAACAGAAGCTAATTGTGCAAAATCAGTTTTGGGACAAGATCGTCTGGACGTCCTAGCCCAGACGAAATCGTCAGATCTGGGGCGATATCGTCTGATCGGCGACGATATCGTCAAACGGTCAAAACAAACTCTAAAAATGGCACGGGAAAGGAGGAAACGGATTACCCGACGGTTAACGGGCGGTTTGGGAGGTTAAAATTTGAATTTGAATTATTTACTAGAGTAAATGTAATTATTAAGGTTTCACTGTGCCAATTTTAGGGTGCTACATTTTGCCCCCTCTTTAGCGAATTTTTCGAAGAAAATGCGTTAAAGATGAGTTCTTCTCGATCTACGAGAAAGCAAAAATTATTCCCATTTTTAGGCGACGATTCTTGGTCGAATCGTACGACAGCTTACTATGGTGCCCCCTCCGTGTTTTTACCCAAATCGAACGTTTGAGGTAAAAACGCGAAAAAGCAAAATTTTAAAAATGTTTTTAATTGTGTTTTGAATAAAATTAAGAAAAATAGGGTAAAACCCTAATTCATTTTTACTGTTCATTTTTTCTGGTTTTAGAGCTCTGGAAGCAAAAATGGTGGAGACGATGCACAGATCGACAGAGGTCCGACGCGGGCTACGGGTAAGAGTCTAAACTTAGTTTAGAATGCTTTAATTTGAATTTACATGCTTTTTAGGTGAATTTTGATTAATTTTTGAGCATCGCGGCCGTTTTTGGGCCGTCGACGTCGTCGGGACGAAATCGTCCCGATTTCGACGAAATCGTCTCAAGTTCGCCGATTTCGTCTAAGGGCGAAATCGGCGAAAGGGGGACGATTTCGTCAAATTAGGGACGATTTCGGCTTGCAAAATCGGAGACGATTTTGCTCAAATTTGGGACGATATCGTCCAATAGTGGACGATATCATCATTTGTATAAAATTGAACTTATTTTAACTTGCATTATTAATCACTTGAGTTTGTTATTAATGATTGTTTTTGTTTTGTTGTTTATGTTGCAGAGAGGATTGCTAAAGAGCAGAGAATGGAAATATGGAGGTTTGAGAGATGACTTGGCCGCTCTAACACAGGCAGAGCGGGATCAGCTGGCACGAGCCGGCTTACAGCATGTGGCGAGAGATGCCACAAGTGTCTACGAGACATGGGGCTACTGACAGCCCTAGCAGAGAGGTGGTATCCGGGTTCTTCCTATTTTTGGCTACCTACGGGGAGATGACTCCCACATTGGAGGATGTATGGAGGATTCTGAGGATCCCCATACAAGGACGGTTGATCACTCCTACGGCCAATCAGGGCCATGCTATGATGCGGTTGTGTGGTGACCCGAGCTTCACCCTGGAGAAGGGCGAAGTGAACATCGAGGCACTGCGTCAGATGCCTGGGGCATCTAGACTCACACAGGTTTTGGCTGGAGTGGTTGGTGGACTTTTGCTGTGCCACCAGAGTGGGTGCAGGGTACCATGGATGCTAGCAGATGTGATCTGCGACATGCGAGACCATGGTTACAGATTTGCTTGGGGCAGCTTTGTTCTATGCCGGTTGTACAGGATCCTGCATGGGGTCGTGTACAAGGGCGGTCGATGTCTAGTTATGACATCGCTCCTACAGGTTTGGTGCTAGGAGCACATTGCAGTGCGGAGGCCGATAGGGCTTCCTTTGATAGGGATTGACGGGGAGAGGCCCCGAGTTTTCTACTGGTGGCTCCGGAGAGGGTCACAGTGACGGATTGATCTATCGATGTCCCGGAGACTGCTGGATGACCTTGTCCCGGACCAGATCACCTGGAGGCCATGGAGAGAGCACCCAGGGTGGGCCGAGGATGGACAGGAGTTGGCTCGCGTCAGGCGAGTTTGCTGGCTACGGATGGAGAGGGGAGAGGTGGAGCTCCACCGCTACGACCGAGTTTTGTGATAGTTCGGTCTACAATAGGGGATCCCATCTCTCAGGGATTACGAGTTTTCCTGGACTATCCGGGATAACACCACAGTGAGCGGGGCTCCAGACATGCAGCGCTTCTAGAGTCAGGACTCGGACGATGCCCCCATTCAGCCAGTGGATGGGGACGACGTAGGGGTAGCCGATGGCTACGATGCCTAGTACGTAGGCATCCGCCCTCCTCGGATGACGAGGGCTCAGGGTCCGATTCACGCAGTTGTGCATCGGATAGGGAGGCGGCGCCAGGCGGCTATGGAGGCGGCCCAGGGTCACGGTGGGAGAGAGCAGAGGAGGCCACAAGCACAGGAGAGGCCACGACAAGAGGGAGAGGAGGGAGGAGAGACCCCCTTCTCCATAGAGAGAGAGGCCACCATCGCCCGATAAGGGCAAGGGTGTTGACACTAGGGAGAGTAGCGAGACAGCGACTCTTCGAGCGGAGACAATCCGTCTCCAGGCACAGGTGCAGACCCTACAGGAGGAGGCTGCACGACATCGAGCTGAGGTGACACAGCTCAGAGACGAGATTGCATGCCTTAGGGCATGGGGCGGAGGGGCGAGCACTCGGGAGCTAGCATGGGCTATTGCCCAAATCACTTTCTACCAGGGCATTATACTACCGGATGGTGCCGGAGGAGGAGAGGTACCGCTGCCAGCTAACATCGTAGATCCGATCAGGATTGGGTCATCGAGGACTTCGTCTCGATCGACGACTAGGACTCGTAGTACCACACATACTGCGATGGGGCCACCTCGTCCACCTCAGGGTGGGGGAGGAGATGAGGCTGAGAGCTCGAGGGGTTCTCGAGGCTAGACTACTGCACTACATTGTACAGATTGATATATAGTTTTTATTATTTTTGATAGAGGATTGAGTATGCCGAGGTACAGATTGTGGCATACCGATCCAGTTTTGATATGATGTATATATTGTTGATATATATAGAGATGAGATATTTTTGATCATATGACTTGTGTCATGTGTATTTTTATGATGCTTTTATGTTTGATTGATTGATTTGATGATTGGATTGAGGATTCATGTAATTATGTCATTGGAAATATTATGGTTTGAATGTCATGCTGTAAGATTTTAAATGAAATAATCTGATGTAACAAATTGGTTGTTTGTGATGTGATGTGATAAAAAATAAAAAGAGACTTCTAACAATAATTTCAAAGGACATTGTCGCTATTATAGACCATTTCATGGAGTCGCCGCTCACTCGGTCGTCAAGCTAATCCCAGTATAGAAATATTGTTAAAAAGTAAAAGAGTGCTTAAGAGACTTGTCTTAAGACTTTGGTGCAATGGTGCAAATGATGATGATGATGGTTTGTTTTTCAGATTTTCATAAAAATAGTATGCATGAAATAATGTTAAAATGATTTTTGCTAGGCATAAATTCCTAAGTGTGATAAAATTTTTGGATAATTCCCTAGGAATTATACCATCATTGCAAAATTGAAGGTTGACATAATGACATGAAATAATGATAATGTGCTTGTTTGTTTGTAAAGCATAATTGTATAACAGAATGATTTAAGTCATATGGTTTTCATGATTTTTAAATAAATGGGGAATAAAAATTGTTACAATGGTTTGCGCTAGGCATAGAATATGTAGGTATAGACTTATACCATCATCGCGAAAATCAAAAAGAAGATAGTTTTATTGCATGGTTGATTTTTAATAAACAAAAAATATGAAGATGAGGACTTGCGCTAGGCATAAAATTCCAATTTTGGTTTTGGAACTATACCATCGTCGCGAAAGTCGATAATATATATATATATATATGTGTGTGTGTGTGTTTTTGATTGTATGGTTTTGAAAGAAATTTTGATTTTTCTATTATGCATGTAGTTGTCTTTATGCTAAACAACTGTACTTGAAAGAAGAAAATGAATTATTCCAAACAATTTGCAAAAAAATATTTCAAAGTATCTTAAAGACAAAAGTTAGATTTATAAGGAATCCCATGTGCATATGTGAGTTCATTTCCAATCTTGATTTATCATAATGATACACAAAATCTCTCAAATATAAAATGTGTGTGCAATTGCTATGTTCATTTACCAGTTTTGAGCAAGATAATATGATACAAGTGATTTGATGAAACCAAATAAGTGTTCATTAACCATGATGTAGATGCATATAACCATACTAGACTACTATGTAAGTCGGATTATCAAGAGCTAGCTAATCCATAAGCGGACATAGGTCTGTACAAAAGAAGGTCGCTAATGTGACGGACATATCGCCACGCTAGGAGTTACCCAAGGCCAAGCGAGGTTGGGCACAAACCACCTGTTATGGGGCTTACCTCACAATTTTCGAATAATTGAGAATTCCGGGGATTCAAGCTCATCAACCCTTCTTTTCTTTTCAAAGGGTAGGGAAAGGGATTTTATTGCTTTTGCTTTTGCTTTCTTTTTTTCTTTTCTTTTCTTTTTGTATTTTTGCTTGATAATTTTCTTTTTCTTTTTTTCCCTTATGTTAAAATAACATTTTTCTTTTCTCTTTTTTCTTGAACTTTGCTTTTTCTTTCTATGCTAGGGATACTTGCTCGGATTAGTTGTAGAGCAAGGGATTTTTATTCCGGGTAGGGGTGAGCTTGTCCTTTTGCCAATTCTCAAAGATTCTAGACCATGTGCATGATAGGATAGCAGGGGAAACTTTTCGCTCAAGAAACCACTTCTACTATGTAGCAAAGCATGGAAATTACAAATATAATCATTTTATTGTGAAAAGATGTGCTTGGTTTAAGTAAATAACAAGATCAATTCTCTATGCTCAAACTTTATTTAATTGAATTTTGTGGACTTTGATATAAGAGAGATTAGTAATCATGCCAGATAAAATCAAGATATTTATTTTTGTGTGTGTGAAAGTGAGGGATTCCAAATAAATGCTAATTTATCCAAAATAATTTGAAACATATAACTGCAACATTTGTAAGAAAATATATATAAATACTTTTTGAGAAGTTTTGAGAATGTTGACTCTCTCTTTCTTCTTTATATTGTTTTGGTTTCGAAAGAGTCAAGAATATTGCTGTTTTTATTTTTATCATTTTTTTTGAAAGAATTAACAAGTGCCATAAATAAATACAACAAATAGTTTTGAAGATTTTGATGATTATGAATGTTTTTGGTGTTTTTGAATTTATAAATTGAAAGAAATACAAGATAGTGATTTTGAAATATTTTAAACAAATATATACAAGGATGAAATGACCAAATTTATACATAGTAACGTTTAAGATGCAAAATATTCATGGGTTCTTTAAGTTCTTTACCATCTAAGGTAGATAATTTGTATGCTCCTGATTCAAATTTAGCAGTGATAATGTATGGTCCAAGCCGGTTGGGCTCAAATTTACCTTTAAGGTCCTTAGTTGCATTAGTATTTTTTTGATTTTCTTTTAAAACAAGGTCGCCGATCTCAAAGGATCGATGACGAACTTTTTAGCATATGATCTTTTAAGCTTGTTTTGGTAGGCACGGAGATGCTCCAAAGCATTGATGCATTTTTCATCTAGGAGTTCCAGTTGACTGAGTCTGCTAGCTCGATATTCATCTCCTACTTCGGTATCTTGAAGTAGTAGAGCCAAAGAAGGAACTTCTAATTCAAAGGGAAAAGCTTCAGCACCATAAACCAAAACAAAAGGTGAAGTTCAAAAAAACATGAGCAATACAATTATTTAGAAAGAATAAGATGTTTTTGGGGATATTAAAATAGAATTGTTATATAGGAATTGTTATTTAATTGAAGGCATTCATAAGAAACTGATGATGAGGGGATGGGTAGACTTAAGGGTGGGGACTAATTGATCTCTATGATTTGACCCTTAACAGACTTATGTCCTATGAATGTGAGATCAAACTCGCTTAGAGCAAGAACCCACTTGGCTGTGCGACTCGATAAATAAGGTCGACTCATGAGATACCTCAAGGGATCATATTTGGCAATGACATAAGTTTTTTGACTAAGCATATAATGTCGTAATTTTTGCATAGCAAACATGACTGCTAGACATAGTTTTTCTAATGTTGTGTAGCGGGTTTCATAACTGATGAAGGTTCGGCTAATATAATAATTAGCACGTTCTCTCTTTTCATCATCAAGCTGAGCTAACATAGCTCCTAAGGCAGAATCTGAAGCTGAAATATATAGGAGAAATGGGCGATCAGGTTTAGGCGGTGAAAGCATAGGTGGATTAAGGAGGTATTGTTTGAGAAGTTCAAAAGCTTCTCTACATTCGTCGTCCCAATTAAAAGGGACATCCTTCTTAAGGAGTTTAAGAAAGGGACCGGTTTTGTCTGCCGACTTATCGATGAAGCGACGGATGGCTTGAAGCTTACCTTGTAAACTTCGTAACTCGAGATATATTAGTAGGTGCGGGCATATCAGTGATAGCCGCAATCTTGAGAGGGTCGATTTCGATACCACGTAAAGAAACTAAAACCCCTAATAGTTTACCGGACTTAACTCCGAATATGCATTTTGTTGGATTTAATCGAATAAGATATTCTCGTAATCGATTAAAAACTTTTCTCAAATCATCTAAATGATTATCTTCATTAATAGAGCGAGCTATAATATCATCTACATAATCATGTAGGATATCATGCATCATATCATGAAAAATATAAGTCATAGCTCGTTGATAGGTTGCACCTGCGTTCTTTAAGCCAAATGGCATCACTTTCCAACAAAAGGTACCCCAGGGGGTAATAAAGGCTATTTTAGCCTGATCTTCAGGAGCTATCCTGATCTGATTATAACGGGAGAATCCATCCATTAAGGACATCATCCCACTCTCGATAGTAAAGTCAATGATTTGATCCATGTTTGGAAGAGGAAAATCATCTTTAGGGCATGCAGCGTTAATATCTCTAAAATCTGTGCAAACCCTAACTTTGGTGGCTTCTTTCTTGGTAACTGGAACTACATTTGAGATCCATTCAGCATAATCAATAGCTTGTATAAAGACAACATTCAGGAGTTTTTCTAACTCCCCTTTGACTAGCAGAGCCACTTTGGGATGCATTTTTCTAAGTTTTTGTTTAACAGGTTTAGCATCCGGATGGACCACTAGATGATGCATGACTACAGAAGGGTCTAGACCTGGCATATCTTCATATGTCCAAGCGAAGACATCTTCATACTCTTTAAGGAATGCAATGTATTGCTCTTGTTTTTCTTGACTTAATTCTGATCCAATATTGATTATGTGAGGATTATCCTCGGTTCCAATATTAATTTTAATGACGTTTTCTACCTCCATGTGTAGATCTCTTTCAAAATTAGGTGGGGCGGGTGAAACGCCCAATTCTTGTAATTCTTGTAAGGTTAATTTGGATAATTCATCTTGAGGATTAGTGGTCTCAAGTTGGGCTATAGTTGGTATAGAACCATCAAAATAAAATCCATTGTGTAACATCTCTTCAACGGAGACATCATGGAAGATATCTCCTTCCAACTCTTCATCGGGGTCAACAATCATTTCAGGGTAAGCTATGGATAGCATGTTACATGTAAATGACTGATTTTTTAGAGGCAAATCATCATGCCTATCCAAATAATCTTGATAACATATGAGGTGATCATCATCTTCAAAAGGAAAGGGTTGACCCTTACTAGGAAATAGGCCCACACCACAGCGGGCAGGCCACGGTTCTACCTCGAAAGGTTCTTTCATGCCATTTTGGAAAGGTCCCAAGCCTTTCCCTTTATATCCCATTTTAAGCATTATGGGTTTAGCTTTAATATATTCATTGGTAAAATAACATCGAGCATATCCCTCATGATGAGTTTTGATATTCCGAGGGATTCTTCCCCAATCATATCCTTTATAAATGAAGGCACAACTCCCGACTTGGTAAGTACTTCCCATAGGTTGTGGGAGGCCCAAAGTACGAGGAGATGGCGGCAAGTTATTTAAAAGAATTGAATCTTGCATGAAAGCATTTGTTTTTTCTGATATTAAGATTGTGGATAAATCTGGTAAAAGTTCATCAAAAAGAGCATAAGATGTAGAAGGATCATTCCCTATATCTTTAGATGTGGAAGGGATGATAGATGTGTCTATAGGTTTTGAAATTATAGGGATAGAACATGAAGGATTGGTTGTAGATTGAAGATCTTTTTGAGGTTCTAGAGTGATTTGTTTAGAAGATTGTTGATCTATATAGGAGGATGAAATTAATGGAGGGGAAATAGGTGAAGTTATGGGTGTGTGTTTCACACGTTTAGATGAAAAATAAGAATTAGGATGTGTGGATGACAGAGCGGGGCAAAATTGCACTCCAACGGGTTCCGCCAAAGCACACATATCAAAGGGTCTAGGGTCACCATGGATAGTGACCAACTGATTTTTAAATTCAAATTTAACACATTGGTGTAAAGTTGATGGGACCGCTCGCATCGCATTGATCCAAGGGCGACCCAAAAGTATATTGTACGATGTCGGGCAATGTACAATAAACACGGTTGTATCTAGGGTTCTAGGACCAACTTGCAATGGGATGGTAATAACTCCACACGTTTCTTGTGTTTCGTCATTGAAAGCTTTGATAATCATATCAGTTTTCTTCATTTCATCACTTCTAAAGCCAAATCGTTGGTAGAAGTCAAAAGTGCAAATGTTTAGAGATGAGCCATTATCAATCAGGACTCGTTTGATGACTACATCTCCAATTAGAGCAGTAATATATAAGGGATTATCCTTATGTAAACTGTGTTGTGGGATATCTTTATCTCGGAAGTCAATACAATCAACCTCTCGAGTGATGATAGTATTGGCCATGGCTTCAGGTTGAATGTTTTGAGGTACCATCATTTGGCTTAATGTAAGCATCAACTCATCCCTATGGGTGGGAGAAGATCTTAATAAATCCAAAAGGGAAATTCTGGCTGTAGTATTGGATAATTGCTCATTAATATTGTAAGGGGGTTTAGGTTGAACATTGGGAGCATGATTCCCTTTATTGGGATTTTTCAAAACAAATGGAGCTGATCCATCATTCTGATTTGGTTCTTGTTGAGAATTTTGAGCTTGTTGTCGGGTAACGACTCCAATGGTACCTACAATGTTATATTGAGGACGTTGAAGCTGGTCTCGGTCGAGCATTTATGGCTTGTTCATTTGGGAGGAATTGATTAGAAGAAGGTCGAGTAGTAACTCTTCTAGGAAATGGTTCTTCTGGAACCATAGCATCTGTGATGGGTTGAATAGGATCTGATTCATTTTTAGAACTATTCGATTGGTTTGAAGTGATGTCTAGTTCACTTTCAGTATCTGATTCTATATCACTAGAATCTGGAGTTTGAATATTATGTAAGGGCCTGGTCGTAACCAGGGATAAGGTTGTGTCAAATATTTGAGGATCCTGAATAGGTAATTGTCCGCTAATGGTTCCTACATATCGGGTAGGAGGAGGAACATTATGATGTTCGATTTGATTGGCCACCTCTTTACCATGTCTTGGTAAAGGGTGTTGAAATATGTCTAATGTTTGATTAGCATTTTGATTTTGATTTTGGGGAATGGTCTTTTGAGGATTATTAGGAGCATTTTGTTTAGGTTGGAAGGCTTGCACCTCCATTTCATTATTATCAATCAAATCTTGTATTTTATGTTTCAACCTTTTACAAGCATTGGTAGAGTGTCCAGGTCCTCTATGGAAATCACGAGTGTAAGTCGACTCCGTATCCGGGTATAGTTGGATCAGGTTCCCGGATAGTTGGTAATTGGATCAAACCTCTTTCGAGTAATTGAGGTAAAATAGTTGATAAGGGTTGATTCAATCTAGTAAATTCTCGAGGAGGCTTATCAGGAGGTTTCAATATAAATTTTTTTGTTGTCTTCGTTGCATTGATATTAGCAACATTTCTACTGTCAATGACTCCGTCACCAACAACTTGTTTGTTTTTATATTGATTTCTGGATGTTTTCTCATCATCCTTCTTCCTAAGTTGGCCTCTCCTAATGAGGGCATCTTCTACTCTTCGAGCTAAATCTATAGCTTGATCGAAGGTAGTTAAAGTAGGAGTTGATAGCTCATAAGATATTTGTTCTTGTAAATTATTGATAAAAATGTCCAACATTTCCCTATAAGGTAGCACAAAGTGCAGTTTTCCTGTCAATTGCCTCCATCTAGCTAAGAAATCGGCAAAACATTCATCCTTGTCTTGTTTTAAGTTGTATAGATCTTTAATGGTTACATGCCTCTCGATGTAGGCACTAAATTGATGGACAAAAGATTCAGTTGTTTCTTCAAAGTTTCTCAAAGAATGAGTGGGCAATTGATAGTACCACTCTAATGCCATTCCACCTAAACTTTTTGGGAACATTTTTAGTAATAGCAAGTCATCATGTGATATATCATGACATGCTATCCTAAACATGCGAAGATGCTCTATGGGATCTTCGGTTCCTTTATATATAGGCAAGATGGGCATGGGAAAATGCTTAGGGTATGGTTGAGCTACAACTATGGGATCCAAAGGTTGACTACATATCTCTCGATAATTGTACGAGGGACGATAAGGATCTATCTGGTCCATACGCGAAGCTAACTGTTTCACCATGGCTTCCAGATTACTAGTTTGCCCACCATATTGGTTCGGTAGGGCATTGATATGGGTTTTGTGAGCATATGATGGAGGGACATGAAGATTAGATGCTATGTTGCTATTGTGTAAATTGTTGGTAGGAAAGGTGTTATGAAGGAATTTTGAAGTTGTATTATGTTGTATTCCAGATTGTTGAAAATTGGTGTTTGGCTTCGTTTTAGGTTTTTGTTTACTTGAAGCATATTGATCAATAGTTTGGCGAAGTAAAGTAGTGAAGGAAGTTTTCTTTTGTGTGGGAATGATTTTAGGTTGAATAACAGGTTCCTTAGGAGGTTGGGTAACCTGTTGTTTTGACATGTTTTGAATCATAGTGACCATATCTGTATTGGATGGCCCAGCCTTATCACTTTCTTGATCAATGAAAGACAAGGGATTAGTGCGCACATCAAACATATGTTCCATGGCTGCTTGAGTGTCACTAATTTGCCCTTTATCAATACGAACTGCCACATTAAGGGCGTCAATGTTATCATTGAGAAATTTCTAAAAATGATCTACGTTGTCAAAAGCAATAGTTCCATCTGGAGCTACTCTAGGGGATGAGGGTCCATCCTCTTTAACACTTTCTTCTTGTTCATTGTCTTCACCTAGGTCATCTTCTGGTTGATCTAGAGTTTCTCCTTCCGAAATTGGATCTTCAGGAAGGACATTTGGGTCTCTAGTTTTATCTTCTAACCAATCTTCTTCTTCTCCTTCAGTTTGTTTACCATTCCTAAGTTTAGGCATTGTGCTTTAATTTAAGATTTCAGCAAATATATATATATATATATATATATATATATATATATATATATATATATATATATATATATATATATATATATGCAACAAGCTTAAGAGGTATATATTAATTATATACCTACTACAATATTTAAAATGAAATGTTTTAGTTTTTGCTATGTTTTTTAGTTTTTCTTTGTTTTTGAAATAATATTGTAAAGACAACAAACAACACAATAAATGCAAGAAATAATACTGAAAGTAATGATCTAGTTTTCTATAAACAATTTATAAATATCATTAATGGGCTCAAGTTCTTCAGGAGTCATGAAGTGTTCTTCTTCAAATTGAAAGTTTTCTTTCAAAAATTTAATGAAAAGAGCTATAGTGATATTATCTGTCTCAGATTTTGGTTGATAGAAGTAAATCTCATGGCAATACTCTCGATATAACACAGCTCGAGGAACTCTATTCCATCTTTCCCTATCTGTAAGAACAACCTCTTGGTCTTCTACAAGACCTAGGAACTGGTGTACAATGGCTGCGTTCTCGAGGTATTCCTCGAAGGTGAACAATTCTGAAGATACAAGAGCTCTCCTATAAGCTAACCATCTATGGCAGGCTCTCCGAAGTTCATGATAAAAGACAAGTTGATGAGGATCCGAGGATTCTATCTAGGACTAGCCTCTTGATTTGTTTAAGTTTTGTTGACCTAGATGAAATGACACTAAGTCTTCTATCAAGTTCGTCCCACAAGAGTTGATTTCTATCTGTTTCAGGCACACTAAGCACATAATTGATTTCTATGGCTGCCAATTGGTTTTCAACATTTATAGTAACTGCTAATATTTTCTTAGGAGCTACCATCTAATATGCAACTTATTAATTTTAAATGATTTGAAATGCATCTATGTTTTAGTTGTTTTATTTTTTGTTTTGTTTTCAAAAGGTTTACAATGCATTCACGTCGGGTTCACCAAAATGTATCGCTCCAAATTTTTCACACCCTTACCTTCAGGCTATAGGATCCGTGCCCAGAAGGGGGATGTGAAAAGGATGGCACGGTACCTCGGACTGAGAGGCCTTGCGAAGGTCCCGCCTCTCGAGGGAGGTGTATATTGGTGATTTTTCGACGGATGGTGGGTTCACCAGGAAACATTTAATGGCAGTTTCCACGCCTAGGTTGGGAATGTGTTTTATGTGTTCGTTTTAGCCTTAAGCATTCAAATCCTAGGTTTGGCCAAAATGCGTCTAAGCTATTCTATATGAAGATGCAGATTAAATGAATACAAAAAACAGAATTAAAGACAAAAAATAGAGAAATTAAAGAATATTAAAAGAAGAATACCTGATCCGGATGTCTGATGAAGATTCTGATTCTTGAAGCAGTCAGGATCGCCTCTGATTTGACAGGATCGTCTGAGATCAGACAAGATCATCTGAGATCTGACGAATTCGTCAGAGACCTACAAACAGAGAAATAGGTGCAAAATACAGAAAATACAACTATCCTAACAGAGGGAAACAATGTAAAATGATAGCAATAATATCAAACTGAAACTTAAAAATAGAAACATGAATGAATTATGCTAATTTAATCACAATTATGACTTAATTATGCATTTAATCTAGATGGGTGAACTCCAAAATGCAAAATAGCATAAAATACTGAATAAACTAGCTAATTACAACATAAAACAATAGAAAAAGGGAAGAAGAAATGCAAACTTCAGGCACTGATTGCCTCAATGTTGACTACAGTCGAAATCATCTCGCATTGGTACGAAATCGTCTCTGATTCGATAGGATCGCCTCCGATCTGAACAGGATCGTCGACGACGATGTAAGCTTGCTTCGGCTGAAAAACACTAAGGTACCTGCAACAAAATTGTATAGAACTAATGCAAATAGAAATTTAGGATGTTTTAACATGTATGAAGTCGGGTTACAAGGAATTTCAGCCAGGGGGTGCTAAGGGGAGGGCTTAGGATTAAATAGGCTTAGGAGGGAGGTTAGGAGGTTGGAGATCATCCCTATTTGGGAGATCTCCAATGGGGAGAGGGTCTCTAACGACGCAGACACGCTTCTGCCCGGATTAGAGACCCGTTGGAACAGAAGCTAATTGTGCAAAATTAGTTTTGGGACAAGATCGTCTGGACGTCCTAGCCCAGACGAAATCGTCAGATCTGGGGCGATATCGTCTGATCGGCGACGATATCGTCAAACGGTCAAAACAACCTCTAAAAATGGCATGCGAAAAGGGGAAACGGATTACACGACGGTTAACGGGCGGTTTGGGAGGTTAAAATTTGAATTTAAATTATTTACTAGAGTAAATGTAATTATTAAGATTTCACTGCGCCAATTTTAGGGTGCTACACCCACCGATGCTCAAGTTGCAGACATTTTTACTAAGGCACTTGCACGTGTCAAATTTGAATTGTTTCGTAGCTCACTTTGTATTGCCAAATGATGTAATCAGGGGGGATGTTAGTATAGCTAGTAGTTATCCAATTACCCAAATAATGTAATAAGGGGGGATGTTAGCGTAACTATGTTTATTACATTATTAGTATGGTTGTTAACATAGTTACAACCACTACTATTAAGCGCCTTGGTAGTTTCGTAACCTTCGAAACTATTCTAAGCGCTCATTGTATTATTTAAACAATGCTTGTTTAATGGTAATTGTTCGCTATTTTCTACAAAAAGAGATATCCAAACATGAGTGTTATTGTTTTTATTATTATCGTCCACTCCTTCCATGTGTTTTTGTTCTTACTACTTCACCAATGTCTTGAATATTTTATACCTATTAGATGGATTGAGTTGGGTTTTCTCTTTGCCATATTTTTTCTTTTACCTCTTTTTGGGCTATTTAGAACCGTCTCCCTTTGCTTCTCCTCCTTGAGAAGTATTTGTTGCTCCTTTGGTTATTGTAGAATTAGTATCCTTTGGAGGATCTAGCGTTGCAATAGGGGCTTCCATTTCTATGATAAAGTGGGGCAAAACCAGACCAAGTGCCCACGTTTATGGAAAACTCTACACCTAAACATCAACATATCATAGTCTAGTTGTTGTATCCAACATAGTCTTATAAGTTTAAGTTCTATGTCTACCAAAAGAGGCTATCTACGATCTATTTCAACACATAATCTACCATAGATGGTTGTGTTTCCTTCCATTTTATCTCTGGAGAAACCCAAATACCTTATTAGGATGTTATCTATTGTTTTCAAAACTTACTCACTCTATAACTTCATTGGGAGAGCATACAATTAGATCCAAATTAGGACAATAATGGGTTCAATTCAAGGATCAAATCCCACTCTCTAGGACTAGATAAATAATCTTTTCAGGTCATGGTTTCTCTTTTTATTTGAATTTCCCATCTCTATCGACTATTGACAAAAATATAATAATAAAATTATTGGTAAATGTGCCTATTAATATCATTGGTAAATAATCCGCTCATGTAGAGGAGTTGGAGAGCAAGTGGGTAGTTAAAACTCTCTAGTTATGGAGAGGCCCAGGTTCAAATCTCTCCCCTCACATGTTGCAGATATGTTGTATATAAAAGGTTCCTCATTAAAAAAAAAATATCATTGGTAAATATTTATAGGATCATACAATAATGGTAACACAAAATACTAAAATTATTATTAATAAAGTATACTATAGGATGCATGAAACTATGTTAGTTTGATATTGTTTGCATTGCTTTGTCGTTAATAAATAATTACATGTGACTCTTCGCATGCGTGATTCTTGATTTTTCCTTTTCTCTTATAATGACAAAGTCTCTCATAATTATATAACTCATACATGACATCTTACATGACTCTTCACTAACTGATATAACACCTATACACTCACAAATCACACTTGCACACTTGACATCTCACACACTTCACACCTTAACACATACTATAGACCTAAATATTAAACATGCACTCAAATATTAATTACTCCCTAAACTAATAATAACACCTCCTAAACTATTACATGACCAAATAATGTATTATCACAAACACCCCCGTATTACATTATTTTGTAAAATATTTTCCTTCAAAATAAAAATTAAAACATATTTGATGTACCCTTGGAACTACCACTTCTATCATAATAAATTCAACACCTTTTGAGCGCACCAATATTTGAGAAAAACTTTGCTTCATAATATCATTGGAAACTCTATAGTCCAAATTGGAGACATATAATTTTATCCCACTCTCAATTCCATATAAGCCATCCATTTATCCTCAAACAAATCCTTCTACTAAATTTTACCCTTGCCTTAGCTAAAATACTTTGCAATTGCAAATGTTAAAGACCACATGAGTATTGCTCCTTCTTGATATTTTATTTACATCAAAGTTTTTTATTTTGCTACGAATTTTTGATGAGAAACAATGTAAAAAAATAAATCATTTTTACCATTTTTAGGGTTCTAGTTCCTAGATGAACTAACAATATTACTCTGCCGCAACATACATGTCTTGGGTACCTAATCGGATTACCAAATCCTTCTATATGATAATGAATATTGCATGTAAAATTTGTGTCATGTATCTAAACTGAGCATCCTCATAGATATCATCTCATTTGTAGCATTAATCATTAATTCAGTTATCACTCCTTGAATTAAAATTAATCCATATGAATCCCCATAAATAAATAAATCTTCTCTTCCAATTTAAAAACCCTCTAAATAAAAAAAATTCCTTTTAGCTTAGATTTTTTTTTAAATAGCAACCTGTTTACATGCATAATATCTAGAGTATTATTCCTTGCTTTGATTTTCCAAATAATTTCCTTCAATAATTTCATTTAGAATTTTTCTCTAGATATCTTATTTGATCATTTTAATTTTTTGCAATTGCTTATTTCTGGACTTGTCTCCTTCACTGTTGCTATTTATCTCATGTTCCTTTTTTTGGTAATTATTATAGTAGATTAAAAAAGGGTTTTTATAGAGGATCCCAAAACCTTATGTACAAAATCAGCCTTGCATCATGCCTCCTGGCTTTATGTATAAGCCTATTACAGAAAACGTAACCCCTAAAAAAAACCTGATTACATAAGCAATGGGCCTAGGGCATCAATCCCTTGAAACTGAACACCAAAACAGAAATCCCACCTGGCGGTAACAGTAAGCATGAAACAATCCCTGTCAGTGAGAAACAGACAAATAAGAAAGGAAGTAGTTTTGGAGATCCCGCCCAACGGGGAGTAGCCAAAAACCACCATCGAGAAGATCCCGCCCAGCAGGAAGCAAAGAAAAACCGTTACAATAAAATCCCGCCTCGCGGGAAGCGATCAAAACCACCACAAACAGTCCCGCCTAGCGGGAAGCAACAAGGAAATCCCGCCATCCGGGAAACCAGCAGAAAAGAAAGGATCCCGCCTCGCGGGAAAACTGGCGGATTTGGCAGATCCCGCCCTGTGGAGAAACCATCCCGCCCACCGGGAAAACATTCCATTCAACGAGAGCCATCCTGCAGGAAGCCGACAGCCAGCACAGAGAGGATCCAGCCCATCAGGAAGTGACCAAAGAGTTGCACCACAAAGAACCCGCCTCGAGAAAACAGAAGAGAATCCCAACAGCAGGGACCAAGAATCCCATCCAAGCACAGATCCCATCGAGGATTCACAAGAAAAAGGGGAAGCTATCCAAACCCTAAACCATCACCTCCACCGCACCGAGAAACGCAGGGGACCAGATCCATGTGAATAACCTACAAAAAACCCTAGGGGGAAGCTTGAAGGAAAAAGGGAAGGGATCCCCAACCAAACAGGGATCCCTGGGAAGCACCAGTCCGAAAAAACAACCAAGGAAACCCTAGCCGGCCGGGAGGGGCACAAATAGTGGAGAAGGATCTCCCCCCAGGAGATCATCTGCAAACAACCACTCCCCGGGAGGGATGACCTGCGTTGAGCCAGGAACTGGGCAGGAACCAGGAGCCATGGGAGGGGGAGCAGGGGAGGGACCAGAGCCCTCCCCTCTCCACTTTCTTCCCTCTATCTCATGTTCCTTTTTGCTTATGCAATTCTCATTCTTTAAACATTGTTGTAAATATATATGCACAAATTCTTTCAATTTCTTCCTCAATGTCTTATGTTGAAAGCTTTCACTCAATTTTTACTCTTCAATATTCTTCTACAATTTCTTCTTCAAATATATAAATCTTTCCTTCTTATCACTCCATAATTTTGTCCCTCTAAAAATTTTCTTCTTATCTCTCGAACAAAAATATTAATTCTTCTAAATAATCAAAATCACTTTAATTTCTTCGTTTCAAATCAATCTAAAATTCTCAATTCTTTAAATGAAATTTGCGTTACTTGGAAACTCTTTCTCTCTTCTACAATTTGAGTGACCTTAGCTCTTCTTCTTTATTCTTGGCTTTCTCTTCTTCAATCTCTAATATTCAATATTTATAATTGAGTCTTTGAATTATCATTGATAACTTCAGTGCAACCGTGAGCCTTCCTTATTTAAGGCTTGGCTTCTTACAAGTACAATATTCTCCCTACTTCTCTTCTACAAGTATGGGCCTTCCTTAATCAAGGCTTGGCTCCTTCAAAAACACTATCATTGTAATCTCTTTTAAATTTTGCAATCTCTCTCACCATAGCTATGAACCAAGATGAATTTCACCAATATGGCTCTGATACCACTATTGGAAAATATGCCTAAAAATATCATAGGTAAATTTCTAGGATCATATAATAATACTCACACAAAATACGAAAAATATTACTAATAAAGTCTACAATAACATGCATGAAGCTAGGCTAGTTTTATACTTTTACAATGCTTTATCATCAATATATAATTATATGTGACTCTTCACATGCATATCTCTTGACCTTCCCTCTTCTTTCATAATGACAAGTGATGGAGTATCTACCAAGTAGAAGCAATGGACAAAAAAGGTTGGGCAAAACTATTTGAGCAACCATCCAACTGGTAGGTATAGGAAAAAATGAGAAGCATAAACGACAATGAAAGGTGGCTATGATTGTTCAATAATCAAATTATTGAAGGTCAACCATCCCAAAGGTATGAAAATGGAAAAAAGGTGAATGGAGAGGATATGGCAATGGAAAAAAGGTGAATGGAGAGATTATCTAAAACAAAAAGTTTCCTTGTAATCTCAAAAGGAATCAATAAATAAAGTTTTCCATTAATCCTCATCTCTCTCTTGTGGGTAAACATTTCACCATTCTATAGGAATGCTTTTAAGTCTTGATATTTTCTCATGTGTGGGCTAAGGAGGGCACATTGAATATTGGAGGAATAGATGAGAGAAATGAAATTTCATGGTTAAGAAATATTGCAGGTATAGGGGAGTGCCATAGAAGCAAGGGAGATTGAAGGCATAAAAATATGCCATATAGAACCCCATAAAATGAAGCGAATGCATGTAGGAATCTAAGAATTATTCTTAAAAGGAGAGACTTGTAATGCTCTTCACTAGAAGAAAATTGTTGTAGCTTGAATATTTGATTATAGTGTAGTGCAAATTATTGCGCGATGGAAAATTATTTAATTGTATGATGGTGAACATTATTAGATAAAATTAAGTTGTACAATAGAATGGAGAAGGGGCTTGATCATACAATTATGTGTCAAAGGGAGATAATACATTGAAGATTAATTATTCGATTTGGGAATGTTTTTGTACGATGAAGGAAGGACCATATGGTCATATGATGAGATATATCATAGAAGGAGTGTAAGCTTATGAAAAGGGTGACCGCATGAGAGTGGAGACATTGTATAATAAATAGGATTGTATTATGGGAAGCATCATGCAAGAAGAAGAATCATACAATAGGAAGCATCATACGAGAAATAAGATTCTATGATAGAAAGCATTGTACAAGAAGAATGATCATATGATAGAAAGCATCATACAAGAAATAAGATCGTATGATAGGAAGTATCATACGAGAAGAAGCATCATAAGATAAGAAGCATCGTACGAGAAGAAGCGTCATATGAGAGGAGGCATCATAGAGTAAGAATGATAGTATGAGAAGAAGCATCATACAAGAAGAAGCATCGTATGATAGGAAAGGTATGTTAGAATAAGTAATTATTCTCTTAAGTTCTACTAAGACAAACATACTTGAATTTCCACTCCTCACTCCTCCATGAGTCAGGTGAACTCTCAGTATAGTCTAGATAATATTTGATGAGTTATTGTAATCCAACGGCTCTCAATGATCAAATTTGCTATTTATACAAAGTTGATCCATGAAATAAAGCAATAAAGTATTTTATTATTCTAACATGGTATCAGAGCGAGCTTTCCCTACCCTGTGTACCTAAGAGAGGATTTCTATCATAGGGGGATCATGGAAATCCCCCTCATTTTTCAATTTTCCCCCATTTTTTTTAAAATAGGGAGTATGCTCTCCATCTTTTGATGGATGGATCAGAAACCAAACCTTTGGAAATTAATGGCTGCCTTTGAAGCTTTAATGCTTAGAGCCATATTCTTGGGCCGACCCTTGTTTGTATTTTTCTAAATGAAGGAGTTTCAATTTTTTTTTGAAAAATGGGTGCAACCACCGGGACTTCCCGGATGGTCACCCATCCTAGAGCTAATCCGAGCCAATATGCTTAACTGCATAGTTCTGTTGGGTAGAGCTACCATGGGCAATATTTGAAGTTTGTCTAGTGTTGGTGTTGGTGGGTTTTCTTCATTGTAATTTGAGAACATGGCAATGGATGAAATCGTGGAGAATTCTGAATATGAATGGCAAGAGACCGCTTCGAGATGACCCCCATTGCCCCGACTATGGATATGAAGTTTTTTTGGCTGATTCATCTGGCGCTGCAGGATATTCGCCTACCCGAGAGATACCGATATTTGCCCCCTCATCAAATGTGTGATGGGAATCCATCATTTGATATTTTCTACAGATCTGTGGAATCCATCGTGACCGACAACGACATCGATACAAAAAAAATAGTTTGTTATGGCCACCGCGCCACCTAACGGTGTAGTTCGAGGCACTTTCGTTTACAAGTTTTTTATTTTTTTTAAATTTTGTTTCAAGAGGAGAATATTATTTGGTGCCAACGTTTTTTTAAATTTGACTTATCTTAACATGATTTGACTTTGGCCATGTAGCACGTGAAGCCCATGCTGGAGAATTTGCTTCTTCTTGGCGCTGCTCAGTGAGGAACGTGAGTGTTTCTGCGGAAATAGTGGCTGTACAAATCGTAACACCGAGATCTAGAGATTTTTCAGTTCCTATGCCTGCAACGATCCTTTGATGAACGTAATGCTGAACCTTCGAATCTCAATGGGCGAGAATGACCTATCTGACAAACGTGGTGGAGGAGAAACTGGAATCACTGGCTGCATCTGCACTAAAATGCCCTCTGTACTTCTCCCACGATGCCGAGGAGTTTCACTATTCTATCAGACCAAACTACAGTATAGCTATGGAAAATATTGCGATTGGAGGTCGTCTTCCATGGAGAGAATCAACGTCGACACGTCATGGTTTCCTGCTTCGAGTTTTACAAAAGAATATCGCGTCTTGTAGTGGACGCATAATAATGGCATTCTGTAGCAGTGGAGATCGTAAAAATTACCCGTTATGGGTGTTTTACATGTTACCGAGTGGGAGTTTCAAGAATGAATTTCAGCCATATTTTTCGTGAAAGATTGAGTTCGAAACGGCTCCAGATCGGTTACATGGAGATCGATGATTTGAAGTGGAAAGTGTCGGTAGCGGATATGGAGTCTTCGTTCTTGGAAGAATGAGTTAAGAGAACTTTGCATCCTGGATTTTGCGCAATCATGGCGGTCTCAGGAATAAAGCATCGAATATGAGGGCACTGTTCCCAAGACGTGATGGAGAAGCACTATTATTGAAGCCGTTGAAAGGACCACGAGGAGCGAGATTTCTCTGAAGTTGATGGTTGCTCGAATAATTTGGAGGTAGGAGCGCATCGCAAGTCTTTAATTTTTTAACCGTTGAGGAGCACTATTCATCTGCTCGAAAATGAGGAGCACTTTTTTAAAACTAAACAAGGTATGATATGTTGAAGAAACTGTAACACTGTGCCCTCCAATGATAAACTAGGAGGAAAGCTTACCAAGTTCGTGACTTGGTGTTCGTCGGTGGTAGAATGGAACTGCGAGCATCCACGATGGAGAAAAAATACTCAGCATGGCACCTGACACTCCTACGTAGTAAATGCAGTAAAATTTGTTCGCCTGTTGCGACCGCCTGATTCAATGAAACAACGCCGCCTGATGCGGCTCCCATGTAAATTTTTTTGATGTGGTTCTCCAAATTGTTTTGCTGAATGTCGAACCTGCGAGTTTCGAAAAACTGACAGAAACATCTTCCTTTTCTCATAAGCTTTACAAAAATATTTGCAAATCCAGTTGCAGGTTAAACTCACAAATGAAGATTTGAGTTGTAGATTCAGTTCCTTATCTTTAGTTTGCTACTGTTTCGCTCCCCCTCTTCTCCTCTGATGAGACGAACAGAAAAATAAGCCTTATCTTCTGAAAAAATACTAGGGTTTCTTCCTATCTTCAAATTGTCGGTATCAATTGCGCACACCATAAAGTGTGGCAATCGAATTGTCCTTTATAAACATAGTCCATAATAGTTGTTTAAATTTTTTTTTGGCTAACACTCACCTAGTTTTTAAATAAGTCATTGTTCCAATTGTTAGAGTTATTTATAGAGCGACCACTATAATATTTGTTGCCAAATCCCTAGGTTGGGGAGAGAGTATAGCTATCAGGAGGGCAAAAAGAAAGAATTGCAATAGCCAGAGCAGTTGTAAAAAATCCAAAGGATGAAGCCACGAGTGCTCTAGATTCGTCTTCCGAGCATGTTATTCAGATGGCTCTCAATGAGATTATGATCGATCTAACTACGATAGTGGTAGCACACCGCCTCTCAACTATTAAGAATGCGAACATGATTGCAGTCATGAGAGAGGCTCGAGTAGTGGAGATGGGCAACCATGAGGAACTGATGGTCAAAGGAGATGAAGGTGCATACTTTTCTCTAGTAAATTTGCAAGTAGCAGGTCACACCAGTAACGAAATATGCTAGAAAGTGCAAAATATCGCAAATTCAATGTACATAAATATAATAAATAGAAATCATTGTCGTTATAGTTTAGAATTACTTAATATGAAGTGCACTCTCAATTTATTCTATTTACATGGGACCTAGCAGTGGAAACCAGGAACCAAGTTCGAAGTCACATGTACATCAAATTTCTCAGAATGAGAAAAGAAAATTTTCAGAGTTAGAGTCAGAAGTCCAACCAACCAAGGGCTCCGTTGTCGTAAATCTTAACCACCAGAAACATTAGACAGCCTCATGAGAGGCAATTCAAACACCGACATACAAAGGGAGAAACAAGAAAATAATACAAGATGAATCTTTATTAAAATGGATTCAACACAAGGCTCTTCTGAGCATACATCGGATACCTCAGGTAAATAAAGAATACATCGTCAAATGCAGAATAACCTGTCGAATACAGAATACACCGCTGAATCGCCTGCACTACTGTTGTGCAAGGAGGGCCCAAAAACTTACATTTATATAAGGTGGAGGAACTCTTCAGAAGCACAGGCTGGTGGCAGGAATTTCTAGGCAAGCTGGAAACATCTGGAGCTTACCTACTGCATTAAATCTGCACCTACTTCTTCTGCCATATGACCGGATGACAAGACACTGGAGGCGGCAAAAATGTGTGCGAATGAACACCAAGAATTTAGATTAACATAATTTCCAACATCCCCCCTTAATATAAATTCTAGCTAATACAAATTTGAAATATCGATTAAATTTCCAAATTAGTCGAAGTGTACCGAGGAAACAAACTTCTCTCCGTTCCCATAATTGTTGTCGCACGACAACGATGGAGAGAAAAAACTTCTCAGAACAAGATGTGGCATACCCACAGAAGATGAGTCCCGGCAACAAGGCCTGATAAGGTACTCATGTACAATAGAGATGGTATAGCCACAAAAAAGAGTCCTAGAAGCAAGGCCTCATAAGGTACTCATGTGCAACATGTGATAAAAAATAATAAAGATCACTGAATAAAAGTCTTCTAAAACCAAAGTGTCTCACAAAAAAAAGGAGTGTGAATATAGGATGGAGAAAGAACCACAAAAATCGTAGGGGTAGTCCAAAATGACACCACAGGCATGAGTATGTGGTTTCCACCTATATGAGCACAATGGGATGAAATAAGGTGTAAAAACTCGTGGAAAAACAACAAAATAAGGGGTATTTCCCCAAGAATGAGTTTCGACAACAAGGCCTGATAAGGTACTCATTTACAATATGTGATAAAAAAAGCACT
This sequence comes from Wollemia nobilis, assembly GCA_028583015.1. Taxonomy (NCBI): domain Eukaryota; kingdom Viridiplantae; phylum Streptophyta; class Pinopsida; order Araucariales; family Araucariaceae; genus Wollemia; species Wollemia nobilis. Next base: position 96,803 of record JAQPPZ010009797.1, on the reverse strand, counting down.
AAATAAAACTCCCCTAAAACCAAATTGTCTCACAAAAAGGAGTGTGAATATAGGATGGAGAAAGAACCATAGAATCGCAAGGGTAGTCCAAAATGACTCCACAAGAATGAGTATGTGGTTTCCACCTATATTATCACAATGGGCTGAGAACTAGGTCCAAAACTTGTGGACAAACAGTAAAATTAGGGAAATGATGAAAAAAACCCAAGGAAGAAAACCACATGCCATAATAGAGGATGGAGAGGAGGGAAGATGTCCTCTTCAACCCCCCAGGGAAACTTCCATCAAGAAGCCTACAAAGGACCCATCATATATCTCAAAAAAGTAGAGACTTATCATAGAAATGAATGAAATCATACTCCCATGCTGGTGCTTCTCACAAAGATTAAGTTTATGAACGATGAAAGGTCACTAAAGAAAACTCCAAAGTGTCTCACAAAAGAAGAGTGAGAGGATAGAAAGAGAACCACCATACTCGCAAGGGTAGTTTAAAATTACTCCTCAAGCACAATTATTGGTGTTCTTTTGTACAAACATAATGGGATAATTAACAAGGTCAAGCAAAACAAGGGCACCAAATGTTTTGGGAGTGTCGGGTTCAACCGAGAATTCACTCCATGATACAACAATATTAGATCTAAAAAAACATGTGGAAGATAGTTTCAAAACTAAAAAAGGATGGCACCATCTTGTCAGCCTCGAAAAATCCTTTCTGACGACTATATATAAGCCTATATTGGATTTGAATGAGCCCTCATTTGCAGGAAAAATAATAATATTTTTCTCTCCTTTTTTAAAAAAAATTCTTTGGAAAAAAAATTATCGTAAGAGAATTCCTTTCAAATTGAAGTGGTCCCCTAAAGAACAGTCTTTTTTTATATAGGAAGGTGAAAGATTTTTTTAAAAAATAAAAAGTTGTGAATTTTCACCCATATAAAAAATTATTATGGGCCATAATAGCATCCATCTTAAACCCCCAAAAAGGTTTTTGTTTTCTCCATGGTCAATTAAAAAACCTTTTATCTTCCAAAATAAATATAAGCCCCCTTGAAATTTATAAATTAAGGTTGTTACTGTAACAACTGCAGTTGCAATTGTTACTTCCCCCACACCCACCCTCAAAGTTGCAGTTGTTATTGTAACAACTGCAACTGCAGTTGTTACAGTAATTGAGGTTGGGGGTGGGGGAAGTAACAACTGCAACTGTAGTTGTTACAGTAACCACCCTCAAAATTGAGGGTGGGGGTGGGGGAAGTAACAACTGCAACTGTAGTTGTTACAGTAATTGAGGGTGGGGGTGGGGGTGGGGGAAGTAACAACTGCAACCGCAGTTGTTACTTTGAGGGTGGGGGTGGGGGAAGTAACAACTGTAGTTGCAATTGTTACTTCCCCCACCCCCACCCTCAAAATTGAGGGTGGAAATTGAGGGTGGGGGTTGGGGAAGTAACAACTACAACTGAAGTTGTTACCCTCAACACCCTCAATTTTGAGGGTGGGGGTCGGGGAAGTAACAACTGCAACTATAGTTGTTACAGTAACAACTGCAATTCCAATTGTTACTTCCAAAATTAAGGGTGGGGGTAGGGGAAGTAACAACTGCAACTTAATTTGGGAAGTAACAACTACAACTGCAATTGTTACTGTAATAATTGCAGTTGCAGTTGTTACTTCCCCCACCACCACCCTCAAAATTGAGGGTGTTGAGTAACAACTGTATTTTTTTCTTCCATTAGTTGTTACTGTAACAACTGCAATTGTAGGGTGTTGAGGGTAGGGGTGGGGGAAGTAACAACTAAAACTGTGGTTGTTACTGTAACTGCAGTTTCCCCCTCCCCCACCCTCAATTTCCACCCTCAATTACAGTAAAAATTGTAGTTCCAATAGTTACTTTCCCCACCCCCACCCTCATGGGGGAAGTAACAACTTAAACTATAGTTGTTACTGTAACTGCAGTTTCCCCCTCCCCCACCCTCAATTCCCACCCTCAATTACAGTAACAATTACAGTTCCAATAATTACTTCCCCCACCCCCACCCTAAATTTTGATGGTGGGGTGTTGTTACTGTAATTGAGGGTGGGGGAGGGGGAAGTAACAACCGCAACTACAGTTGTTATAGTAACAACTGTAGTTGCAATTGTTACTTCCCCCGCCCCCACCCTCAATTACAGTAACAACTACAGTTGCAGTTGTTACTTCTCCACCTCCACTGCAGTTGTTACTGTAACAACTACAGTTGCAGTTGTTACTTCCTCCACCCCCATCCTCAAAATGAGGGTGGGGGTGGGGGAAGTAGTAACAAATGCAACTAAAATTGTTACTTCCCCCAGCCCCACCCTCAAAATTGAGGGTGGGGGTGGGGGAAGTAACAACTACAGTTACCCTCAATTTTGAGGGTATTTTGAAGGTGGGGGTGGGGGAAGTAACAACTACAACTGCAATTTTTAATAACAATTGTAGTTGCAGTTGTTACTTCCCCCACCCCCACCAACCGTAGTTGTAGTTGTTACTTCCCCCACCCCCACCCTCAATTGCAGTTGTTACTTCTCCCACCACCACCCTCAATTTTGAGGGTGGAGGTGGGGAAAGTAACAACTACAACTATAGTTGTTACTAGCATTTGTTACAGTAAGAATTGTAGTTGCAGTTGTTACGAGGGTGGGGGTGGGGGAAGTAACAACTGCAATCACCCCCACCCTTAATTTTTAGGGTGGGGGTGGGGGAAGTAACAACTACAATTTGAGGGTGGGGGTGGGGGAAGTAACAACTACAACTGTAGTTGTTACAGTAACAACCGGGGGATGGGGGTGGGGGAAGTAACAACTACAGCTTGAGGGTGGGGGTGGGGGAAGTAACAACCGCAATCGCAGCTTGTTACTCCCCCCACCCCCACCCTCAAAATGTAGTTGTTACTTCCCCTACCCCCACCCCCCCACCCCTCAAACCGTAGTTGTTACTTCCCCCACCCCCACCCTCAAAAGGTGGGGGAAGTAACAACTGCAACTACAGTTGTTATAGTAACAACTGTAGTTACAGTTATTACTTCTCCCACATCCACCCTCAATATAAATCATGGTTGTAGCTGCTGCATGGCCTTTGTATTTTGAGCACTTGGAGTTCATATTCATTAGTTTACATGTTGGTGGAAGACTCACTGAAGAGAGAGGAAGGAAAAATATTTCACCATACGATCTCCCCTACATCGGCCTCAGCCCCTACCTTCCCTATCTTTGCCTTGCTTCCCCTGCCTTCCTTGTCTTTGCCTTGCTTCCCCTGTCTTTCCTTTGCCTCTGCCCTTGCCTCCCCTATATTTCCTCTACTTCCCCTGCCTCGCCCCAACTTCTCTCTACACGAGTCTCGATGAGTACTCGACGAATAATGGGCGATTAACTCACCGTGAGTCGACAAGTTATTCGGCCTGAGTTTTCTATTACAAAAACTCGTAGGCCTCCCTAACACATGAGTTTCACAGGTACTCGTAAGTAACCTACGAGTTTTGAAACACTGACAAAAACATCTTCCTTTTCTCATAAGCTTTACAGAAACATTTGCAAATCCTGTTGTAGGTTAAACTCACAAATGGAGATTTGAGTTGCAGATTCAGTTCCTTATCTTCAGTTTGCTACCGTTTCGCTCTCCCTCATCTCCTCTATTCTATTTTAAGGATGTCACTTATTTATATAACCAGAAGAAAAAAAAAATGTCTTATCTTATGACAAAATACTAGGGTTTCTTCCTATCTGCAATTATCGGTATTAATTGTGCACACCATAAAGTGCGGCAATCGAATTGTCCTTTATAAACATAGTCCATAGTAGTTGTTTACAATTTTTTTGGCAAACACTCACCTAGTTTTTAAATAAGTCATTGTTCCAATTGTTAGAGCTATTTATAGAGCGACCACTATGATATTTGTTGCCAAATCTCTAGGTAGGGGAGAGAGTACAGCTATCAGGAGGGAAAAAGAAAGAATTGCAATATCTAGAGCAATTGTAAAAAATCCAAAGGATGAAGCCACGAGTGCTCTAGATTCATATTTCAAGCATGTTATTCAAATGGCTCTCAATGAGATTATGATCGATTGAAATACGGTAGTGGTAGCAGACCTCCTCTCAAATATTAAGAACGCGTACATGATTGCAGTCATGAGAGAGGGGCGAGTAGTGGAGATGGGCAACCACGAGGAATTGATAGCCAAAGGAGACGAAGGTGCATACTTTTCTTTAGTAAATTTGCAAGTAGCAGGTCACACCGATAACGAAATATGCCAAAAAGTGCAAAATATCGCATATTCAAGGTACATAAATATAATAAACAAAAATCATCATCGTTATAGTTTTGAATTACTTAATATGAAGTGCACTCTCAATTTATTCTATTTACATGGGGACCTAGTAGTGGAAACCAGGAACCAAATTCGAAGGCACATATACATCAAATTTCTCAAAACGAGAAAATAAAATTTTTAGAGTTAGAGTCAGAAGTCCAACCAGCCAAGGGCTCCGTTGTCATAAATCTTAACCACCAAAAACATTAGACAGCCCCGTGAGAGGTAATTCAAACACAGACAGACAGAGGCAGAAACAAGAAAATAATACAAGATGAATCTTTATTAAAACGGATTCAACACAAGGCTCTACTGAGCATACATCGGACACTTCAAGCAAATACAGAATACACCGTTGAATACAAAATAACTTTCCGAATACGAAATACACCATCGAATCGCCTACACTACTGTTGTGCAAGGAACCTGGTGTTGCTGCACCCCGATTACTGAAAGAGGACCCAAAAACTTGCATTTATAGAATGTGGAAGAACTCTTCAGAAGCACAGGCTGGTGGCAGGGATTTCTAGGCAAGCTGGAAACATCTGGAGCTTACCTACTACATTAAATCTGCACCTACTTCTTCTGCCAGATGACCGGATGACAAGAAATTGGAGGCGATGAAAACGCATGAAGATGAACACCCAAAATTTAGATTAACATAATTTCCAACATCCCCCCTTAATCTAAATTCCAGCTAATACAAATTTGAAATCTCAGTTAAATTTCCAAATCAGTCAAAGTGTATTGAGGAAATAAACTTCTCTTCGTTCCCAGAATCGTTGTCGCACGACAGCGATGGAGAGAAAAAACTTCTCTTGCGAGCGACCGTGAGGAATAGAATAAATGCTGCAAAAAAATAACTCCGGATCGCCATCGCTTTGAGCGACGAAGGGAGTTTGCTAAATAGGTTCGACGACCGAGGGAGAGAAATAAAAGTACTTTACTAAAAAAGGTTCTAACTCATTTGAATCCTCAAATCACTAAAACAAAGTAAAAGTAACAAAGTAAAAGTGGGGCTTGGGCGACTTGGGTTGAGCGACGGAGGGAGTGAGAGGATAAAACAAGATAGATGTAAGACAAAAAGACCAAACCCCTAAACTGCTTGACTTAGAAGAAAAAGACGTAAATCACATTTCTCATGAGCGCTAAAGAGATTTTTTATGAAAATGAGCGACCAAGGGAAATTTTAGAATGGAGAGAGAAGGCAAGCTAAGGTCTCCATCTGACGTGAAGTTACCTTTTCCACAGTCCATCGGGCACAGGGAAATCAAGCCTGATCGTCGCCATAGCCAACTACCTCCACTACGATCGGGAACTGACAAAGGTCACTAACAATTCTAAGCTCCAGGCGCTTCTCATCCAAACCACCAACAAATCAAAAATTGCAACTGCTCACTCGATCTGACAGAGCACCTCTCATGACCTCTACCATCGAAAAAGATCATATCAATCGACGGCGATGACACCCGCATGACGCTTTTCAGCCTCCTCAGCTTCACCAAGGACCTCTGGTCCTGCTACGTGGAGAAGCACATCAAATTCTTTATGAAAAATCATAAAAACAATATCTATTACGCGCTCATCAGATTCGATAGAATAGACATGCACATCCTGCTCTCCACCTGTGGCTTTTTAGGACCTCTACTTGTTGATCTCTGTCTCCTTGCTCTGATACCATGTCGTAAATCTTAACCACTAGGAACATTAGATAGCCTTGTGAGAGGCAATTCAAACACAGACATACAGAGGCAAAAACAAGAAAATAATACAAGATGAATCTTTATTAAAATGGATTCAACACAAGGCTCTACTGAGCATACATCGAACACTTCAGGAAAATGCAAAATACACTGTCGAATGTAGAATAACGTGCCGAATGCAGAATACACCACTGAATCGCCTGCACTATTGTTGTGCAGGGAACTTGGTGCTGCTGGACCCTGATTACTGAAAGAGGGCCTAAAAACTTGCATTTATAGAAGGTAGAGTAACTCGCGAGAAGCACAGGCTGGTGGCAGGAATTTCTAGGCAAGCTGGAAACATTTGGAGCTTACCTACTGCATTAAATTTGCACCTACTTCTTCTGCTAGATGACAAGACACTGGAGGCGGTGAAAACACATGCGGATGAACACCCAAAATTTAGATTAACATAATTTCCAACATCTGTGTGGAGACTGTTGAAAATGACCGAACAAGATTGGTCGTCTGCACTACTAGGAACTCTCATGGCTATACTGCTAGGTTACCTTGGTCTAATATTTTCTCTGTTTTTGGTCGAAGCCATAGCCACACTGCTTCTATCGGATCATCAAGAAATGAAACGCAAGTTCAAAATATACGCTTTGGTAATAGTAGGATTAGCGGCCATGCCATTAGTAGGTCATATTTTGGGCCAGTATTTCCTGGCGAAAGCAAAGGAAAATTTAAGTAAACGTGTTCGAGAGAAGATGTTTGCAGGTATTGAGTATACATATTATACAAGTGAGAATAGTTTCTTTTATTGGCTCTGATCTAAGAGGCTAGGCATTAATATCGAAAATACTGTGATCATTATTATTAGTTAGGAGACTCTAACTGGATCCATGTGGTTAATTAGAGAAAACATTTTTTAGGAGTTATATAAAATCAGTGTAACCTAAATTATTTAAATTTTATCGAAAATATAGAAAACCAGGAACATTAGACAACCTTATTACAGGCAATACAAACGCAGACGCAGGCAGAAAACAAAATGATTTTTTTGAATAAAAGATTCATGTTATAAAGAAGCTCTATTGAGCATACAAAAGGCATATTAAACACTTGCAAAATACACCGCCCAAATGAGAGACAAATGCGTAATACACCACCCAAATGCAGTAAACACTACCAAATGCAGACTGATCTGTCGAATACGGATTGGACCATCGAAGGGCTTGCATTGATGGTGTGCAGGGAACCTGGTGTTGCTGCACCTAGATTTCCTACTGAGGACTTAGGAGCAGGTATTTATAGAACTTTTCAAAGGCTTTGGCAGTGGCAAAAAACACGAGGCCAGCTGGAAAAAGCTAGAGCTCACCTACTATAATAACTCAGCCCATACTTCTACTGCTAGATGACTGAATGACAGGACGTCTACGATGGCAAAAATGTGTGCAACTGGTCTGTCCTCATGTCAGGCAAGAATTTAGATTAAAATATTTCTAACATCCCCCCTTAATCTAAATTCCAGCTAATAAATTGAAGTCTCGTTGATGATTGTGACCGCCCAAGTGCACAGAGAAAACATGTGAAGATAGGCTGCGTGGTCCAAAATTTATGACAATGGACGGTTTAAATTGAATGTTAGTTTTAAATTGCAAAGCAACCTTGGGCGAATTGAGCCTGGTCAACGCCCGACTGTGCAAGTCAAACCTTGTGCAGTCCGACTGCGTTGCACAGTCGGACTGCAGTTCACATAAAGAAAATTTGTTGGCCAAGACTTGATCACGACGTCCAGATCTTTGCATCCCCTCTTCGATCATGTGCTTTGATTCCTCATCAAGAACAAGTAAATTGGCACTGAGAGCAACCTACAAATCAGAAGAGTCCTTTGCTAAACTTTCCTCTGCAGGGGAAGCGGTCTTCTATTGTTCATTAGTCTCAATAGAAGGCAAACCATAAATGAAAGATGATAGCAAAGGATCTGCTGTGCCAATTATGGCCTCCAAACGTGAAGAGCCTCCCCCATAGCAGCTCGCTCTCTGCCCAGTGCAAAATTTGGATGTGCTCCACCTTTAGGATATCTCCTTCTCTGCTGTCCCTTGAACAAATGACTGTGTTGTCGCTTGGCAATGGTCAAAATTAAAAAACTATGACATTGGGCAGATGTGGGAGTCAACGCCCGAGTGCACAGGTTAAAGGGAGCATAGTTCAACTATGTTGTGCAGTCGGGCGGCTCCCTGGCACTTAGCCAAAAATTGGGCCCCGTCTGGCTATGCATAATAAGGCTAGCACAGACGGACTACACAGCGTAGCTGAGAGGCCAAACTAAAAAAAATTATGCCCCGCTACGCCATCGACCATGTGGACGACGCTACTCCCCACAAAGTTGTAGAGGTCGCTGCAGAAGAGAAGGTTGTCATTGTTGAAAGCGCTCAACTACCCATCTAGGGACTAGACCTAGTGGGAAACCATGGGATAGACGTTTCCCATTAGGGCAGAGTTGTATATTAGGTAGGTAACCAACTGCATGCGCTCCGCTACGAAGTCGCTGGTGATACCCGCAGTGACGATGGTGAAGGCCCACTGGAAGAGAAATAAGTTGTTACTGTAACAACTACAACTTCAATTGTTACTTCCCCCACCCCCATCCTCAATACCCCCACCCTCAATTATAGTTGTTACTTCCCCCACCCCCATCCTCAATACCCCCACCCTCAATTATAGTTGTTGCTTCCCCCACCCCCACCCTCAAATTTGAGGGTGGGGGTGGGGGAAGTAACAACTGTAGTTGTAGTTGTTACTTCCCCCACCTCCACCTTGAAAATATTGCAGTTGTTACTTCCCCCACCCTCATCCTCAAAATGTAACAACTGCGGTTGTAGTTGTTACTTCCCCCCCCCCCCCCCCCACCCACAAAATTGAGGGTGGAAATTTGAGGGTGGGGTGGGGGAAGTAAAAACTGTAGTTCCTACCCCCACCCTCAACTGCAATTATTACAGTAACAACTGCAGTTACATTTGTTACTTCCCCCACCCCCACCCTCAAAATTGAGGGTGGAAATTTGAGGGTGGAGGTGGGGGAAGTAACAACTACAGTTCCCACCCCCACCCTAAATTTCAGTTGTTACAATAACAAATGCAGTTGCATTTGTTACTTCCCCCACCCCCACCCTCAAAATTGAGGATGGAAATTTGAGGGTGGGGGTGGGTGAAGTAACAACTAAAACTACAGTTGTTACAGTAACAATTGTAGTTGCAATTTTTACTTCTCGACCCTCAATTTTGAGGGTGGGCGTGGGGGAAGTAACAAATGCAACTGCATTTGTTACTGTTACTTCCCCCACCCACACCCTCAAAATTAAGGGTGGAAATTCGAGGGTGGAGGTTATGGAAGTAACAATTGCAACTGCAGTTGTTACAGTAACAATTGTAGTTGCAGTTGTTACTTCCCCCATCCCCATTGCAGTTGTTACAGTAACAATTGCAGTTGCAGTTGTTACTTCTCGACCCTCAATTTTAAGGGTGGGGGTGGTGGAAGTAACAAATGCAATTGCATTTGTTACTGTTACTTCCCCCACCCGTAACAACTGTATTTGCAATTGTTACTTCCCCCATCTCCACTGTAGTTGTTACAGTAACAATTGCGATTGCAGTTGTTACTTCTCGACCCTCAATTTTGAGGGTGGGGGTGGGGGAAGTAACAAATGCAACTGCATTTGTTACTATTACTTGCCCCACCCCCACCCTCAAAATTGAGGGTGGAAATTCGAAGGTGGAGGTTGGAAAAGTAACAATTGCAACTGCAGAGTGTTGTTACTTCCCCCATCCCCACCCTAAAAATTAAGACCCTCAATTTTGAGGGTGGGGGTGGGGGAAGTAACAACTGCAACTACAGTTGTTACTATAACAACTGTAGTTGCAGTTGTTACTTCCTCCACCCCCAATCTCATTGCAACTGTAGTTGTTACTTCCCCCACCCCCACCCCACTCTAACAACTGCAGTTGCAATTGTTACTTCCTCCACCTCCAACATCATTGCAATTGCAGTTGTTACTTCCTCGATCCCCACCCCCACCCTCAAAATTGAGGGTGGGGGTGGAGGAAGTAACAACTGTAACTACAGTTGTTACTGTAACAACTATAGTTGCAGTTGTTACTTTCCCCACCCCCAGTTGTTACTTCCTCGATCCCCACCCCCACCCTCAAAATTGAGGGTGGGGGTGGAGGAAGTAACAACTGTAACTGCAATTGTTACTGTAACAACTGTAGTTGTAGTTGTTACTTCCCCCACCCCCACCCTAAGTAACAACTGCAACTACAGTGGGTGGGGGAAGTAACAACTGCAACTACAGTTATTACTACAGTTGTTACAAAAATTGAGGGTGGGGGTGGGGGAAGTAACAACTACAACTGCAGCTTGTTACAGTAATCACCTCCAAAATTGAGGGTGGGGGTGGGGGAAGTAACAACTACAACTGTAGTTGTTATAGTAATTGAGGGTGGTGGTTGGGGAAGTAACAACTGCAACTGCAGTTATTACTGTAACAACTGCAACTGTAGTTGTTATTGTAACAACTGTTGTTGCAGTTGTTACTTCCCCCACCCCACTCTCAAAATTGAGGGTGGAAATTGAGGGTGGGAGTAGGGGAAGTAACAACTACAACTGCAGTTGTTACCCACCCTCAACACCCTCAATTATGAGTGTGGGGATGGGGGAAGTAACAACTACAACCGTAGTTGTTAGCTTTAGTTGTTACAATAACAACTGTAGTTGGAGTTGTTACTTCCCCCACCCCCACCCTCATTTTGTAGTTGTTACAGTAAAAACTGTAGTTGTAGTTGTTACAGTAACCACCATAAAAATTTAGAGTGGGGGTGGGGGAAGTAATAACTGCAACTGTAGTTGTTACAGTAATTGAGTGTGGGGGTGGGGGAAGTAACAACTGCAACTATAGTTGTTAGGGGTGGGGGCAGTTGTTATAGTAACAACTACAACTGTAGTTGTTACAGTAACAAATACAGTTGCAGTTGTTACTTCCTCCACCCCCACCCTCAAAATTGAGGGTGTTGAGGGTGGGTAACAACTACGAAGTGGGGGAAGTAAAAACTGCAACTACAGTTGTTACCCACCCTCAACACCCTCAATTTTGAGGGTGGAGGTGGGGGAAGTAACAACTGCAACTGTAGTTGTTACTTCCTCCATCCCCATCCTCATTGAGGGTGGGGGTGGGTGAAGTAACAACTACAACTGTAACAACTACAACTATAACAACTGCAACTATAGTTACAGTTGTTACAATTGTAGTTGTTACTTCCCCCACCCCCAAATTGAGGGTGGGGGTGGGGGAAGTAACAGTAAGTAACAACTATAACTGTAGTTGTTACTATAATGGGAAGTAACAGTTGTAACTATAGTTGTTACTATAACAACTACAGTTGTAGTTGTTACTGCAACAACTGCAGTTGCAGTTGTTCCTTCCCCCACCCCCACCCTCAATTTGGGGTTGGGGGAAGTAACAATTGTAACTGCAGTTGTTACAGTAACAACTGCAGTTGCAATTGTTACTTCCCCCACCCCCACCCAATTTGGGGTTGGGGGAAGTAACAATTGTAATCTGCAGTTGTTACAGTAACAACTGCAGTTGCAATTGTTACTTCCCCCACCCCCACCCTCAGTTACAGTAACAACTGCAATAGCAATTTTTACTGTAACAACTACAGTTGCAGTTGTTGCTTCCACCCCCTCCACCCTCAAAACTAAGGGTGGGGGTGCAGGAAGTAACAACTACAGTTACCCTCAAATTTGAGGTGGGGGTTGGGGAAGTAACAACTGTAACTACAATTGTTACTTCCCCCACCCCCACCCTCAATTGCAGTTGTTACTTCCCCCTCCCCTGCCCTCAATACCCCCACCCTCAATTACAGTTGTTACTTCCCCCACCCCCACGCTCAATTTTGAGGGTGGGGGTGGGGGTGGGGGAAGTAACAACTGCAACTGCAGTTGTTACAGTAACAACTATAATTGTAGTTGTTTCGAGGGTGGGGGTAGAGGAAGTAACAACTATAGTTTATGGGTGGTGTGGGGGAAGTAACAACTACAACTACAGTTGTTTTGTTACAGTAACAACTATAGTTGTAGTTGTTTCGAGGGTGGGGGTAGAAGAAGTAACAACTATAGTTTATGGGTGGTGTGGGGGAAGTAACAACTACAACTGTAGTTGTAGTTGTTACTTCGCCCACCCCCACTCTCAAACTGTAGTTGTTACTTCCCCCACCCCCACACCCCCACCCTCAAACTGTAGTTGTTACTTCCCCCATCCCCACCCTCAAAAGGTGGGGGAAGTAACAACTGCAACTACAGTTGTTACTTATCCCACCCCACCCTCAATATAAATCGTGGTTGCAGCTATTGCAGGGCCTTTGTATTTTGAGCACTTGGAGTTCATATTCATCAGTTTACGTATTGGCGAAAGACTCGCTAAAGAGGGAGGAAAGCAAAATATTTCACTGTACGATCTCCCCTGCATCGGCCTCAGCCCCTGCCTTCCCTGTATTTGCCCTGCTTCCCCTGCCTTCCTTGTCTTTGCCCTACTTCCCCTGTCTTTCCTCTACCTCTGCCCTTTCCTCCTCTATCTTTCCCCTACTTCCCTTGCCTCGCCCCTACTTCTCTTCGTACGAGTCTCAACAAATAACGGGCAATTAACTCATCGTGACTCGACGAGTTATTTGGCCAGAGTTTTCTATTACAAAAACTCACAGGCCTCCCTGACCCGTGAGTTTCACGGGTACTCGCGAGTAACCTGCGAGTTTCGAAACACTGACAGAAACATCTTCTTTTTCTCATAAGCTTTATAGAAACATTTGCAAATCCCGTTGCAGGTTAAACTCACAAATGGACATTTGAGTTACAGATTCAATTCCTTATCTTCAGTTTGCTACTGTTTCGCTCCCCCTCTTCTCCTCTGTTCTATTTTAAGGATGTCACTTATTTATATAACCAGATGAACAGAAAAATAAGCCTTATCTTCTGACAAAATACTAGGATTTATTCCTATCTGCAATTGTCGGTATTAAATGCGCACACCATAAAGTGCGGCAATCGAATTGTCCTTTATAAACATAGTCCATAGTTGTTTACAATTTTTTTTGGCTAACACTCACCTAGTTTTTAAATAAGTCATTGTTCCAATTGTTAGAGCTATTTATAGAGCGACCACTATGATATTTGTTGCCAAATCCCTAGGTTGGGGAGAGAGTACAGCTATCAGGAGGGCAAAAACAAAGAATTGCAATAGCCAGAGCAGTTGTAAAAAATCTAAAGGATGAATCCATGAGGGCTCTCGATTCGTCTTTCGAGCATGTTGTTCAGATGGCTATCAATGAGATTATGATCGATCGAACTACGGTAGTGGTAGCACACCGCCTCTCAACTATTAATAACACAAACATGATTGTTGTCATGAGAGAGGGGCGAGTAGTGGAGATGGGAAACCATGAGGAAATGATGGCCAAAGGAGACGAAGGTGCATACTTTTCTCTAGTAAATTTGCAAGTAGCAGGTCACACTAGTAACGAAATATCCCAGAAAGTGCAAAATATCGTAGATTCAAGGTACATAAATATAATAAATAGAAATCGTGGTCATTATAGTTTTGAATTACTTAATATGAAGTGCACTCTCAATTTATTCTATTTACATGGTACCTAGCAGTGGAAACCAGGAACCAAGTTCGAAGACACATGTACATCAAATTTCTCAGCACGAGAAAAGAAAATTTTTAGAGTTAGAGTCAGAAGTCCAACCAGCCAAGGGCTAGACAGCCCCGTGAGAGGTAATTCAAACATAGACAGACAGTGGCAAAAATAAGAAAATAATACAAGATGAATCTTTATTAAAACGAATTCAACACAAGGCTTTGTTGAGCATACATCGGACACTTCAGGAAAATGCAGAATACACCTGCCGAATACGAAATACACCGTCGAGTCACCTGCACTATTGTTATGGAAGGAACCTGGTGCTTTTGCACTCTGATTACTAAAAGAGGGCCCAAAAACTTATATTTATAGAAGGTGGAGGAACTCTTCAGAAGCACAGGCTGGTGGTAGGAATTTCTAGGCAAGATGGAAACATCTGGAGCTTACCTACTGCATTAAATCTGCACCTACTTCTTCTGCCAGATGACCGGATGACAAGTCACTAAAGGCGACGAAAACGCGTACGGATGAACACCCAAAATTTAGATTAACATAATTTCCAACATCCCCCCTTAATCTAAATTCCAGCTAATATAAATTTGAAATCTCGATTAAATTTCCAAATCAGTCGAAGTGTACTGAGGAAACAAACTTCTCTCCGTCCCTAGAATCGTTGTCACACGGCAACGATGGAGAGAAAAAACTTCTCTTGCGAGCGACGGTGAGGAAGAGAATAAAGGCCATCAAAAAATAACTCTGGATCGCTGTCGCTTTGAGCGACAAAGGGAGTTTACGAAATAGGTTCAACAACCGAGGGAGAGAAATAAAAATACTTTACCAAAAAAGGTTCTAACTCATTTGAATCCTCAAATCAGTAAAACAAAGTAAAAGTGGGTCTTGGGCGACTTGGGTTGATCGACGGAGGGATTGAGAGGATAAAACAAGATAGATGTAAGACAAAATGACCAAACCCCTAAACCACTTAACTTAGAAGAAAAAGATGTAAATCGCATTTCTCATGAGCGCTAAAGAGAGTTTTTATGAAAAATGAGTGACGGAGGAAAATTTTAGAATGGCGATAGAAGGCAAGCTAAGGTCTCTATCTGACATGCAGTTACCTCTTCCATGGTCCACCGGGCACAGGGAAATCAAGCCTGATCGCTGCCATAGCCAACTACCTCCACTACGAATTGAAACCGACAAAGGTCACCAACAATTCTGAGCTCCAGGCGCTTCTCATCCAAACCACCAACAGATCAAAAATTGCAACTACTCGCTCAATCTGACAGAGCGCCTCTCACGGCCTCTACCATCGAATAAGGTCATATCGGTCGAAGGTGATGACACCTGCATGACGCTTTTCAGCCTCCTCAGCTTCACCAAGGACCTCTAGTCCTGCTGCGTGGAGGAGCACATCAAAGTATTTATGAAAAATCACAAAAACAAGATCGATTACGCACTCATCAGATCTGAAAGAATAGACATACTCATCCTGCTCTCCACCTGTGGCTTTCCAGGACCTCTACCTTCTGATCTCTGTCTCCTTGCTCTGATACCATGTCATAAATCTTAACCACCAAGAACATTAGACAGCCTCGTGAGAGGCAATTCAAACACAGACATACAGAGGCATAAACAAGAAAATAATACAAGATGAATCTTTATTAAAATGGATTCAACACAAGGCTCTATTGAGCATACATCGAACACTTAAGGCAAATGCGGAATACACCGTCGAATGTAGAATAACCTGCCAAATATGGAATACATCGTTGAATCGCCTAAACTGCTATTGTGCAGGGAACTTGGTGTTGCTGCACCCCGATTACTGAAAGAGGGCCCAAAAACTTGCATTTATAGAAGGTAGAGGAACTCTCTAGAAGCACAGGCTGGTGGTAGGAATTTCTAGGCAATCTGGAAACATCTGGAGCTTACCTACTGCATTAAATATGCACCTACTTCTTTTGACAGATGACAAGATACTGGAGGCGATGAAAACACGTGCGGATGAACACCCAAAATTTAGATTAACGTAATTTCCAACATTCGTGTGGAGACTGTTGAAAATGATCGAACAATATTGGCCATCTGCACTACTAGGAACTCTCGTGGCTATACTGCTAGGTTGCCTTGGTCCAAAATTTTCTCTATTTTTGGCCGAAGCCATAGCCACACTGTTTCTATCGAATCGTCAATAAATGAAACGCAAGATCAAAATATACGCTTTGGTAATAGTAGGATTAGCGGCCATGCCATTAGTAGGTCAGATTTTGGGCCAGTATTTCCTGGCAAAATCAAAGGATAATTTAAGTAAATGTGTTCGAGGGAAGTAACAACTGTAGTTACCCTCAATTTTGAGGGTGGGGGTGGGGGAAGTAACAACTGCAACTACAATTGTTACTTCCCCCACCCCCATCGTCAATTGCAGTTGTTACTTCCCCTAGCCCCACCCTCAATTACAATTGTTACTTCCCCTACCCCCACCCTCAATTTTGAGATGGCTCTCAATGAGATTATGATCGATCGAACTACGATAGTGGTAGCACACCGCCTCTCAACAATTAAGAACACGAACACGATTGCAGTCATGATAGAGGGGCGAGAGAGGAGATGGGCAACCACGAGGAACTGATGGCCAAAGGAGACGAAGGTGCATACTTTTCTCTAGTAAATTTACAAGTAGCAGGTCACACCAGTAACGAAATATGCCAAAAGTGCAAAATATCGTAGATTCAAGGTACATAAATATAATAAATAGAAATAATCGTCGTTATAGTTTTGAATTACTTAATATGAAGTGCACTCTCAATTTCCTAGCAGTGGAAACCAGGAACCATGTTTGAAGGCACATGTACATCAAATTTCTCAGAACGAGAAAATAAAATTTTTAGAGTTAGAGTCAGAAGTCCAACCAGCCAAGGGCTCCGTTGTCGTAAATATTAACCACCAAAAACATTAGACAACCTTGTGAGAGGTAATTCAAACACAAACAGACAGAGGCAGAAACAAGAAAATAATACAAGATGAATCTTTATTAAAACGGATTCAACACAAGGCTCTATTGAACATACATCGAACACTTCAGGCAAATGCGAAATACACCATCGAATGCAGAATACACTTGTCGAATACAAAATACACCGTCGAGTCATCTGCACTGCTGTTGTGCAAGGAACCTGCTGCTGATGCACTCTGATTACTAAAAGAGGGCCCAAAAACTTGCATTTATAGAAGGTGGAGGAACTCTTCAGAAGCACAGGCTGGTGGCAGGAATTTCTAGGCAAGCTGGAAACATCTAGAGCTTCCCTACTGCATTAAATTTGCACTTACTTCTTCTGCCAGATGACCGGATGACAAGACACTAGAGGTGGAAAAAACACGTGCGGATGAACACCCAAAATTTAGATTAACATAATTTCCAACATCCCCCCTTAATCTAAATTCCAGCTAATACAAATTTGAAATCTTGGTTAAATTTCCAAATCAGTCGAAGTGTATTGAGGAAACAAACTTCTCTCCGTTCCCAAAATCGTTGTCCCACGACAGCGATGGAGAGAAAAAACTTCTCTTGCGAGCGACGGTAAGGAAGAGAATAAAGGCCACAAAAAAATAACTCCTGATCACTGTCGCTTACAATGACAAAGGGAGTTTGTGAAATAGGTTCGATGATCGAGGGAGAGAAATAAAAGTACTTTACCAAAAAAGGTTCTAAATCATTTGAATCCTCAAATCACTAAAAAAAAGTAAAAGTGGGGCTTGGGCGA
The DNA here is from genome assembly GCA_028583015.1 of Wollemia nobilis. Classification (NCBI taxonomy): domain Eukaryota; kingdom Viridiplantae; phylum Streptophyta; class Pinopsida; order Araucariales; family Araucariaceae; genus Wollemia; species Wollemia nobilis. Next base: position 79,329 of record JAQPPZ010009797.1, on the reverse strand, counting down.
CTTGGGTTGACCGACGGAGGGAGTGAGAGGATAAAACAAGATAGATGTAAGACAAAAAGACCAAACCCCTAAACCGCTTGACTTAGAATAAAAAGATGTAAATCGCATTTCTCATGAGCGCTAAAGAGAGTTTTTATGAAAATGAGCGACGAAGGGAAATTTTAGAATGGTGATAGAAGACAAGCTAAGGTCTCCATTTGATGTGCAGTTACCTCTTCCATGGTCCACCGGGCAGAAGTAAATCAAGCCTGATCACCGCCATAGCCAACTACCTCCACTACCTGCAGTTGTTATAGTAACAACTGCAGTTGCAGTTGTTACTTCTCCCAACTCCACCCTCAATATAAATCGTGGTTGCAGTTGCTGCAGGGCCTTTGTATTTTGAGCACTTGAAGTTCATATTCATCAGTTTGTGTGTTGGCGAAAGACTCGCTGAAGAGGGAGGAAGGCAAAATATTTCACTATACGATCTCCCCTGCATCGGCCTCGGTCCCTGCCTTCCTTGTCTTTGCCCTGCTTCCCCTGCCTTCCTTGTATTTGCCTTTCTTCCCTTGTCTTTCCTCTACCTCTGCCCTTGCCTCCCCTATATTTCCCCTACTTCCCCCACCTTGCCTCTACTTCTCTCCGTATGAGTCTCGGCGAGTACTCGACGAATAATGGGCGATTAACTCGCCGCGAGTCGACGAGTTATTCAGCCTAAGTTTTCTATTACAAAAACTCACAGGCCTCCCTAACACGTGAGTTTCGTGGGTACTCGCGAGTAACATGCGAGTTACGAAACACTGACATAAACATCTTCTTTTTATCATAAGCTTTACAGAAACATTTGCAAATCCTGTTGCAGGTTAAACTCACAAATGGAGATTTGAGTTGTAGATTCAGTTCCTTATCTTCAGTTTGCTACCGTTTCGCTCCCCCTCTTCTCCTCTGTTCTGTTTTAAGGATGTCACTTATTTATATAACCAGAAGAACAAAAAAATAAGCCTTATCGTATGACAAAATACTAGGGTTTCTTCCTATCTGCAATTGTCGGTATTAATTATGCACACCATAAAGTGCGGCAATCGAATTGTCCTTTATAAACATAGTCCATAGTAGTTGTTTACAATTTTTTTGGCAAACACTCACCTAGTTTTTAAATAAGTCGTTGTTCCAATTCTTAGAGCTATTTATAGAGTGACCACGATGATATTTGTTGCCAAATCCCTAGGTAGGGGAGAGAGTACAGCTATCAGGTGGGCAAAAACAAAGAATTGCAATAGCTAGAGCAATTGTAAAAAATCCAAAGGATGAAGCCACAAGTGCTCTAGATTCGTATTTCGAGCATGTTGTTCAGATGGCTCTCAATGAGATTATGATCGATCGAACTACGGTAGTGGTAGAACACCGCCTCTCAACTATTAATAACGCGAACATGATTGCAATCATGAGAGAGGAGCAAGTAGTGGAGATGGGCAACCACGAGGAACTGATGGCCAAAGGATACGAAGGTGCATACTTTTCTCTAGTAAATTTGCAAGTAGCAGGTCACACCAGTAACAAAATATGCCAGAAAGTGCAAAATATCGCAGATTCAAGGTACATAAATATAATAAACAGAAATCATTGTCATTATAGTTTTGAATTACTTAATATAAAGTGCACTCTCAATTTATTCTATTTACATGGGACCTAGCAGTGGAAACCAGGAACCAAATTTGAAGGCACATGTACATCAAATTTCTCAAAATTTTTAGAGTTAGAGTTAGAAGTCCAACCAGCCAAGGGCTTCGTTGTCATAAATCTTAACCACCAGAAACATTAGACGACCTCGTGAGAGGTAATTCAAACATAGACAGACAGAGGCAGAAATAATAAAATAATACAAGATGAATCTTTATTAAAACGAATTCAACACAAGGCTCTATTGAGCATACATCAGACACTTCAGGCAAATACGAAATACATCGTCGAATGTAGAATAACCTGTCGAATACGAAATACACCGTTGAATCGCCTGCACTGCTGCTGCGCAAGGAACCTGGTGTTGCTGCACCCCGATTACTGAAAGAGGGCCCAAAAACTTGCATTTATAGAAGGTGGAGGAACTATTCAGAAGCACGGGCTAGTGGCAAGAATTTCTAGGCAAGATAGAAACATCTGGAGCTTACCTACTGCATTAAATCTGCACCTACTTCTTTTGCCAGATGACCGGATGACAAGACATTGGAGGCAACGAAAACGCGTGCGGATGAACACCCAAAATTTAGATTAACATAATTTCCAACATCCCCCCTTAATCTAAATTCCAGCTAATACAAATTTGAAATCTCGGTTAAATTTCCAAATTAGTCGAAGTGTACTGAGGAAACAAACTTCTCTCCATTCCCAGAATCGCTGTCGCACGACAACGATAGAGAGAAAAAACTTCTCTTGCGAGCGACGGTGAGGAAGAATATAAAGGCCACCAAAAAATAACTCCGGATTGCTATCGCTTTGAGCGATGAAGGGATTTTGCAAAATAGGTTTGACGACTGATGGAGAGAAATAAAAGTACTTTACCGAAAAATGTTCTAACTCATTTGAATCCTCAAATCACTAAAACAAAGTAAAAGTGGTGCTTGGGTGACTTGGGTTGACCGACGGAGGGAGTGAGAGGATAAAACAAGATAGATGTAAGACAAAAATACCAAACCCCTAAACCGCTTGACTTAGAAGAAAAAGACTTAAATTGCATTTCTCATGAGCGCTAAAGAGAGTTTTTATGAGAAATGAGTAACGAAGGGAAATTTTAGAATGGTGATAGAAGGTAAGCTAAGGTCTCCATCTGACGTGCAGTTACCTCTTCCACGGTCCACCAGGCATAGGGAAATCAAGCCTGATTGTCGCCATAGCCAACTACCTCCACTACGACTTGGAATTGACAAATGTCATCAACAATTCTGAGCTCCAGGCACTTCTCATCCAAACCACCAACAGATCAAAAATCGCAACTGCTCGCTCGATCTGATAGAGCGCCTCTCACGGCCTTTGCCATCGAAAAAAGGTCATATCGGTCGACGATGACGACACCCATATGACGCTTTTTAGCCTCCTCAGCTTCACCAAGGGCCTCTGGTCCTGCTGTGTGGAGGAGCGCATCAAAGTATTTATGAAAAATCACAAAAACAAGATCGATTATGCGCTCATCATATTCGATAGAATAGACATGCACATCCTGCTCTCCACCTGTGGCTTTTTATGACCTTTGTTTGCTGATCTTTGTCTCCTTGCTCTAATACCATGTCGTAAATATTAACCACTAGGAACATTAGATAGCCTCGTGAGAGGAAATTCAAACACAGACAGACAAAGGCAGAAACAAGAAAATAATACAAGATGAATCTTTATTAAAATGGATTCAACACAAGGCTCTACTAAGAATACATTGAACACTTCAGGTAAATGCGAAATACACCGTCGAATGTAGAATAACCTGTCAAATGCGAAATACACCGCTGAATCGCCTGCACTACTGTTGTGTAGGGAACTTGGTGCTGCTGCACCCCGATTACTGAAAGAGGGCCCAAAAACTTGCATTTATAGAAGGTAGAGGAACTCTCTAGAAGCACAGGTTGGTGGCAGGAATTTCTAGGCAAGATGGAAACATCTGGAGCTTACCTACTGCATTCAATCTGCACCTACTTCTTTTGACAGATGACAAGACACTAGAGGCGGTGAAAACACATGCGGATGAACACCCGAAATTTAGATTAACATAACTTCCAACATTCGTGTGGAGACTGTTGAAAATGATCGAACAAGATTGGTCGTCTGCACTACTAGGAACTCTCGTGGCTATACTACTAGGTTTCCTTGGTCCAAAATTTTCTCTATTTTTTGTCGAAGCCATAGCCACACTGCTTCTATCGGATCGTCAAGAAATGAAATGCAAGATCAAAATATACGCTTTGGTAATAGTAGGATTAGCGGCCATGCCATTATTAGGTCAGATTTTGTCCCTGTATTTCCTAGCGAAAGCAAAGGAAAATTTAAGTTAACATGTTCGAGAGAATATGTTTGCAGGTATTGAGCATACATCTTATACAAGTGAGAATAGTTTCTTTTACTGGCTCTGATCTGAGAGGCTAGGCATTAATATCGAAAATACTATGATCATTATTACTAGTTAGGAGACTCTAACTGAATCCATGTGGTTAATTAGAGTAAACATTTTTTAGAAGTTATATAAAACCAGCGTAACCCAAATTATTTAAATTTTATCAAAAATATAGAAAACCAGGAACATTAGACAACCTTGTTATAGGCAATACAAACACAGACGCAGGCAGAAAACATAAATATTTTATTAAACAGATTCAAGTTATAAAGAAGCTCTATTGAGCATACAAAAGGCACATTAAACACTTGCGAAATACATCGCCCAAATGAGCGCAAAATGCAGAATACACCACTCAAATGCAGTAAACACTATCGAATACAGACTGATCTGTCGATTGTGGATTGGACCATCGAATGGCCTGCATTGCTGGTGTGCAGGGAACCTGGTGTTGTTGCACCTAGATTGCCTAATGAGGACTTAGGAGCAGGTATTTATAGAACTTTTCAGAGGCTTTGGCGGTGGCGAAAAACACGAGGCCAGTTGGAAACAGCTGGAGCTCACCTACTGCAATAACTCAGCCCATACTTCTACTACAAGATGACCGAATGACAGGACGTCTGCGATGGCAAAAATGAATGTGACTGGTCTCTCCTCATGTCAGGCAAGAATTTAGATTAAAATATTTCCAACATCCCTCCTTAATCTAAATTCTAGCTAATAAATTGAAGCCTCGTTTGATGATTGTGACTACCCGAGTGCGTCGAGAAAACACGTGAAGATAGGCTGCGTGGTCCAAAATTTACAACAATGGGCAGTTTAAATTGAAGGTTAGTTTTAAATTGCAAAGCAACCTTGAGCGGATTGAGCCTGGTCAACGCCTGACTACGCAAGTCAAACATTGCACAGTCCGACTGCGTTGCACAGTCGAGTAGAAGTTCACATAGAAAAAAATGTTGGCCAAGACTTGATCACGACGTCTAGCTCTTTGCATCCCCTCTTCAATCGTCTGCTTTGATTCCTCATCAAGAAAAAGTAAATTGGCACTGACAGCAGCCTGCAAATAAGAAGAGTCCTTTGCTAAACTTTCCTCTGTAGGGGAAGCGGTCTTCTATTGTTCATCAGTCTCAATAGAAGGTAGACCACAAATGAAATATGACAGTAAAGGATCTACTGCAACAATTGTGGCCTCCAAACGCGAAGAGCCTCCCCCATAGCAACTTGCTCTCTGCACAGTGCAGAATTTGGATGTGCTCCACCTTTACGATATCTCCTCCTCCGCTGTCCCTTGAACAAATGACTGTGTTTTTGCTTGGCGACGGTCAAAATTCAAAAACTATGACACTGGGTAGATGTGGGAGTCAACACCCGAGTGCGCAGGTTAAAGGGAGCGCAGTCCGACTGCGTTGTGTAGTCAGGTGGCTCCCTGGCACTTAGCCAAAAATTGGGCCCCGTCTGGCTGTGCATAATAAGACTAGCGCAGACGGACTGCGCAGCACAGCCGAGAGGTCAAACTAAAAAAAATTATGCCCCGCTACGCCACCAACCATGTGGACCACGCTGCTCCGTACAAAGTTGTAGATGTCACTGTCAAAGAGAATGTTGTCATTGTTGAAAGCGCTCAGCTACCCATCCGGGGACCAGACCTAGTCGAAAACCACGGGATAGACGAAGCCCATTAGGGCAAAGCTGTATATTAGGTAGGCAACAAATTGTGTGCGCTCTACTATGGAGTCGCTGGTGATACCCGTGGCGATGATGGTGAAGGTCCACTGATAGAGAAAGAAGTTATAATCGTAGGTGGCGTTGGGCATGTCTTTGAGGCTGAAGAAGTAGTGGTCGATGAAGCCGTTGGAGTGTGCACCCTTGACAAGTACACCAAACCCTCGTAGCTCTCCATCAGCATCCCTCATCTTTGCCTGCTAGTCCTGTCTCCAAGCTCTGATACCATGTCGAAAATATAGAAAACCAAGAACATTAGATAGTCTTGTTATAGGCAATACAAACGCAGACGCAAGAAGAAAACATAACGATTTTATTAAAAAACATATTCACGTTACAAATAAGCCCTACTGAGCATACAAAAGGCACATTAAACACTTACGAAATACACCGCCCAAATGAGCGCCAAATGCAGAATACACCGCCCAAATGCAGTAAACACTGTCAAATGCAGACTGATCTGTCGAATGCGGATTGGACCGCCGAAGGGCCTGCACTGCTGGTGTGCAGGGAACCTGGTGCTGCTGCACCCAGATTGCCTAATGAGGACTTAGGAGCAGGTATTTATAGAACCTTTCAGAGGCTTTGGTGATGGAAAAAAACACGAGGCCAGCTGGAAACAGCTGGAGCTCACCTACTGCAATAACTCAGCCCATACTTCTACTGCCAGATGACCGAATTACAGGACATCTGCGATGACGAAAATGCGTGTGACTGGTCTGTCCTCATGTCAGGCAAGAATTTAGATTAAAATATTTCCAACATCTCCCCTTAATCTAAATTTAAGCTAATAAATTAAAGTCTCATTTGATGATTGTGACCGCTCGAGTGCGTAGAGAAAATGCGTGAAGATAGGCTGCGTGGTCCGAAATTTACGACAATGGGCAGTTTAAATTGAAGGTTAGTTTTAAATTGCAAAGCAACCTTGGACGGATTGAGCCTGGTCAACGCTTGACTGCACAAGTCAACCTTGCGCAGTCGAGCGGGAGTTCACATAGAAAAAAATGTTGGCCAAGACTTGATCACGACGTCCAGCTCTTTGCATCCCCTCTTCGATCGTTTGCTTTGATTCCTCATCAGGAACAAGTAATTTGGCACTGACGGCAGCCTGCAAATTAGAAGAATCCTTTGCTAAACTTTTCTCTGTAGGGGAAGCGGTCTTCTATTGTTCATCAGTCTCAATAGAAGGTATACCACAAATGAAATGTGACAGTAAAGGATCTGTTGCGCCAATTGTGGCCTCCAAACGCGAAGAGCCTCCCCCATAGCAGCTCACTCTCTGCCTAGTGCAGAATTTGGATGTGCTTCACCTTTAGGATATCTCCTCCGCTGTCCCTTGAACAAATGACTGTGTTGTCGCTTGGCGACGGTCAAAATTAAAAAACTACGACACTGGGCAGATGTGGGAGTCAACGTCTGAGTGTGCAGGTTAAAGGGAGTGCAGCCCAACTACGCTACACAGTCGGGTGGCTCCCTGGCACTTAGCTAAAAATTGGGCCCCGTTCGGGAGCACATAATAAGGCTAGCGCAGACAGACTACGCAGCACAGCCAAGAGGCCAAACTAAAAAAAATTATGCCCCGCTATGCCACCGACCATGTGGACCACGCTGCTCCCTACAAATTTGTAGACGTCGCTGTTGAAGAGAAGGTTGTCATTGTTAAAAGCTCTCAGCTACCCATCCGGGGACCAGACCCAATGGGAAACCACGGGATAGACGAAGCCCATTAGGGCAGAGTTGTATATTAGGTAGGCAACGAACTGCGTGCACTCCGCTATGGAGTCGTTGGTGATGCCTGCGGCGACGATGGCGAAGGCCTATCGAAATTTAAAATCAAACAAATTCACCAGGATCTTTTACAGCCTTGTTACAGGAAAAAACACACGCAGACGAAAGAAATAAAACCAGCGAAACAGGGCAGAAAACAGGCAAAACTTTAATTGAAACGGGGGGCGGCTCTGTGGAGCCTACAAGCCCACAAAGGGCCAACTGCGCTGAATACACAGCCAGATGCAGTAAACAGCTCTGCTGAGCAATACAATAGCCACTAAGGGCCAAGTGCGGAATACACCGCCAGAATTGAACCTGGGGCTGCTGCCCAGATTGCCTAAACATCAGACGCATACATCCTTTTATAGGCCCTAAAATCTGATTAAACCCTAAACCGAAATATATAAAACCATGGGCACAAATGGTGGTATTCCGGGTTATTCTGCTATGCGGGTATGGTACCTCTGCAACGTGGCAGTTGTGATTATTTCCAACAAGGCCCACTGGTAGAGAAAGAAGTTGTAATCGTAGGTGGCATTGGGCACGTCATTGAGGCCGAAGAAGTAGTGGTCGATGAAGCCGTTGGGGTGCGCACCCTTGACAAGTACACCAAACCCTCGTAGCTCTCTATCAGGATCCCTCATCTTTGCCTGCTCGTCCTGTCTCCAAGCTTTGATACCATGTCGAAAATATAGAAAACCAGGAACATTAGATAGCCTTGTTACAGGCAATACAAACGCAGACGCAGGCAGAAAACAGAATAATTTTATTAAACAACAGATTCAGGTTACAAAGAAGCTCTGTTGAGCATACAAAAGGCACATTAAACACTTGCGAAATACACCGCCCAAATGAGCGCCAAATGCGGAATACACCGCCCAAATGCAGTAACATTGTCGAATGCAGACTGATCTGCCGAATGCGGATTGGATCGCCGAAGGGCATGCACTACTGGTGTGCAGGGAACTTGGTGCTGCTGCACCCAGATTGCCTAATGAGTACTCAGGAGCAAGTATTTATAGAACTTTTCATAGGCTTTGGCGGTGGCGTAAAACACGAGGCCAGCTGGAAACAGCTAGAGCTCACCTACTACAATAACTCAGCCCATACTTCTACTGCCAGATGACCGAATGACAAGACGTCTACGGCGATGGAAATGTGTGCGACTGATCTGTCCTCATGTCAGGCAGGAATTTAGATTAAAGTATTTCCAACAAATTTCAAAATTTTAATCCGGTTGAGATGCTAGGGTTGAGATGCTAGGTTCCATGCACGGTATATGCTAGTTTTCAGACTTCTCGACACATCCTTTTGCATCAGTCTTCTTTGTTTATCAAATATATGGTGTAAACTAAAATTTTCAGACTTCCTTGATTGCAGCGAAGACTGATTATTGTATTGTCCTGCCTAGCAATTTTGCGGAATGAAGTTGGTTGGTTCGACAAAGATGAGAATAGCAGCATCCGAATTTCAACGCGCCTGTCGTCTGATGGAGCAAACGTCAATATCGTAATTAGAGAATGTCTCTTATCATTGAGAATTTAACGAACGTCGTTGCTTCTTTGGTTATATGCTTTATAATACAGTGGGAAATGTGCTTGGTCCTCTTAGCTACATTTCATGTACTTGCTTCAGCCAAGATTGCCCAGGTACTTACACTTCAATCGAATTGGATATTTTAAGTAAGTGAAACCATTTGTATAAGGATCTTTGTGGAGAGTCTTAAAAATAGAATATAAATGCACAAGTTCTTCTTCTATCTACATGAATTGAAATTGTCTACACCAGTCAATAGAACCGTTCTTGTATATATAACTTGTATGTAATTACAAAAAGATAGATGAAGTCTTACTTATTACATTAGTTGTTGCCATCTTGCCACTATAACCCATTAATTTTGTTATTCAGTAATAAAAAGGTCAGAGATTTTTTCACGGTGTTTCTGCAGAGCCTAGCGATGAAAGGATTCGGAGGAGATCAAGCCAAGGCACACAGCGAGGCCACTGTTGTGGCAGGCGAAGCAGTAAGCAATATAAGAACACTCGTAGCATTTAACGGAGAGGACAAGGTCTTATGTTTGTTTCAGCATTTGCTCAGGGGACCCATAAAACGCAGCTTCAGAAGAGAGCAAATCTCAGGGTTCATCTATGGCCTCTCCCAATTTGGCATGTATGGCTCCTATGCTTTGGCTCTTTGGCACGGCTCAAAGGAACCACAGATTATTCAAATGTACATGTAGTATTCACTGTATTTGTTCTTTCTGCAATTAATATGTCGGAGACAATAGTATTAGCGCCAAACCTTGCGAACAGGAGAGAATCTATGAAATCAGTGTTCACAATTCTTGACAGGAAAACACTGATGGAACCAGACGATCCACAAGCTTTCAAAGGCGAAGATTTGAAAGGAGAGATCGAGGTCCGACAGGTAAATTTTGGTTACCCTAGTCGACCACATATCACAGTTTTTGAAAACCTAAACCTAAAAGTAGAGGTGGGAAACAGCTTAGCCCTGGTAGGAGCAAGCGGGTGTGGCAAAAGCTCCATCATCGCAATGATTGAAAGGTTTTACGATCCGGTTTCTGGAATGGTCATGATAGACGGTTTGGACGTCAAAACTCTTCATCTCCAGTCTCTGAGAATGCACATTGCACTGGTACAGCAAGAGCCAGCGCTGTTTGCTACTTCCATCAGAGACAATATTTTGTATGGAAATGAAGGAGCAATGGAAGAGGAGGTGATAAGAGCTGCGACAATCGCAAACGCTCATGATTTTATCAGTAAGTTGCCAGATGGATATGGAACGGTAGTGGGCGAGCGAGGGGTAGAGATGTCGGGAGGGCAGAAGCAGAGATTGGCGATAGCGAGGGCAGTGCTGAAGAATCCACGCATTCTGCTGTTGGACGAAGCGACGAGTGGATTGGATGCAGAATCTGAGAGAGGCCTTGGACAGAGTCATGGAAGGCAGAACCAGCATTGTTGTTGCTCATCGTGTGTCCACTATTAAGAACGTCTCCACCATTGCAGTGGTGAAGAATGGGAAGATTGCCGAACATGGTTCGCATGCGGAGCTTCTCGCCAGAGTCTCAAGTTACTGTGTATTTCAAAATTTCAGAGTAACACCCGACTGTCCTCCAAGGTTTTTCCTTGTCGACGCTGATTAGTTTTCTTACTATTTAATTGTTGTTTGAAGTAAGTTTTCAGGTTTAAAGTTATGTATATAAGACCATTTTGCAGGTTTTTTTTGGGTGGTCCATTATGAAATTTAAAATTTTAAAGTATGGGTGGTAAATTATAAGATTGTTAAATAGTACTTTTTATATTTATATAATAAAATAGAAAATAAAACTTGATTTTTTAACAGTTTACATTTATAAATTATATCTTATTTAAAAATATAATTATTCTATCAAGTGATCAAAGTGAAAAGCTTTAAGGCTATAGCATTTCATATAGTTTTATGCAATGCAAGGTTCTTGTTAAGTTTATATTAAGTCATATTAATTCTATTTTAAATTATAAAATTATTTCTTATAGAAAAAATATCTACATGTTATTTAATTACTTTTTATTATATTTTTTATTTGATTTTCATTGATAGATCTTATAAAATTGGGTTTTATTTATTTATTTTTTCTTCAAGCTTAATCATCCATCTTTGTATTCATGTGCCTTTTCAAGTTGTAAAAAAAAATTCAATCAAAATTGTAAATCTCATGCTTATTCTTGTACTTGCTTCTACCTTTTTCTCCTCATTCTTTATTGGTGTCATCCTATAAGCTAGAATATTATATAAGCTTGATCTCGGACTGAAACCTATGTGATATTTCATTCTGCTAATTGATGGCCACTCCTTTGAAATCTTTACATATTTTTCCAATAAATCCTTTGAAATATCTACATATTTCTTCCAATAAATCTCTCCATATTATTCCAATAAATATTTCATACCATGTGGGATTTCATTCATCTTATCCATTGTCCCTTTTCTATGGGTTTAGAGATAAAGCAAAACATGCTTCATTCTTCTTTTCCTTCAAGAATTTATTTTTATGTACCTTGGCACACTATAGGATTGTCATCCACTTATTTCCTTTTTTCCTTCAATGGACTTAATGTGTACCTCTTTCCATCCTTCTCAATAGTGTAGGTGTTCTCCCTACCATAATGCACTATCTTTTTATCAAACTACCATGGTCTTCCCAACAAGACATGACAAGAATCATCGACATAATATCACATAGGACCTCATCTTTTTAAGATCCAATTTGAAAATTCACCACACAATACTCACTAAAATTTGGTGTCCTTTCTACGAACAAGAGATCTTATATGGTTTAGGTGTTCCATTCTCTTTAACCTAGGTTTCTCCACCATCTCTATTGACACCAAGTTATTTTTTCCTTCGCTATCCACAATTGCCTTGCAACATTTACCTCCTGATTTAAAAATCATACAGAAAAGGTTCCTTATTTACTTAGGTTCATGTACCTACTTTTTTGGTTTTAATAACACCCTATCTATCATAAGAAAATCACCTTGTTCTAGTTCCTCCATGTGCTTCGATGAAGCGATACTATCTTCATATTCTTGTACAACTTAGTTACAGGCTTCCCTTACACGTTCACTAATCTATTATACTTGACGACATTCAAATTCCCTACGTCCTTATTCAAAATATCTATAAAACTTACCAACAAAACTATGTTTGATTCCTCTACCAAATCCACCTTGTCCTCTCAATAATTCACCTTTTTCCTAGGTGCTTTGATTGTAATCACTTTGAGAAGTATTCACTTCTCCTTCTTGCAAATGCTACATATGCTTCCATCTACAAATTTTTGAGTGTTCTCTTCCTTGAGAGGATCATCCTCTTTCTCTCACATTATTTTATGGCTTATGCAACAACTTTTCCTCTTTCTTGAGCATTTATTAAAACATGTCTTCAATGGTTTTGATTCAAATTAAATCTAATTCATCTTGTATGGACAACCTTAGTCTATTTATGTATCTTGTCACCTTATCCTCATCACTTTTTATGTGACCTAATCTGATTATAAACTTATAAAAATCTTTTGTATACTTCTTCACTCTCAGCTCTATTTGCTTGAGGTTTTGGAATATTTTAAACACTTCTATTCGGTAGATTTGAATTTGATCATAAAATTGTTTGGATATGATCCCACCAAAAGGATGCATGTCCCTTCAGCTTTGTAAAATCAAATTTACCATCTTGGGGTTTTCTATTAATTCAAAATCAAAATACTTCTTCATCTCTATGACCTAGTCTATTAGCTCCTCTAGATTTAAGCTTCTATTATATGATAATATTTATATCTTTGTATTTTGAATCATATTATAAATTACCTGGATCAATATTTCATCTATATCTCCTTTTTATTTATTATGAATTTTCGTTTCCTCCTCTTCATTATCGCTTACATATTTAACTTGAATACCCCTCTAGGAAGTTTCAAGTGCATCTAACTGAGTGATGATTTCTCTCATCATATTATATATAGCCATGGATCGAGGACCTCATGATCTTCATCATCTAAATTATAGCATACCTCTAAGATATTTTATCTCTAATATCAAATGATGCAGTATCCCAACCTTTAATCCTAATTTCATTCTTTGTACAACAAATTTATCATACAATAACTTGTTCTATCATCCAATTGTATGCTCTTCCTACCAATCAACCTACTATATTTTCCACCATTTAATGCATGACCTTGTTAGAATAATGAAATACTTTATTGCTTTATTTCATGGATCAACTTTGTATAAATAGCAAAGTTGATCATTGAGAGTCGTTGGATTACAACAACTCATCAAATCTGATCTAGACTATACTGAGAGTTCACCTGACTCATGGAGTGGAAACTCAATTATGTATATCCTAGTAGAACTTAAGAGAATAATTTCTTATTCTAACACCCCCCTTAAGTGATACTAGGGGTGAATGATACAAATGAGTCCCGACAATAGAGCCTGATGAGGTACTCATGTACAATGGTTTCTTTTCTAAAGAGATGGTAAAAACCCCATGGGAAAAACCATCTATCAAAAAAGAAAAAAATAAGAGGTATGTCTTCAGTTTGCGAAGATTGTCCTAATTGACCAAAAAAATGAAGGTATGAGTCTCGACAACAGGGTCTGATGAGGTACTCATTTACAAAATTATAGATGGTGAAAAAAAACCCCTTGGGTAAAACCATCTATCAGGAAGATAAAGATAGAGGTATGTCTTCGGATGGCAAAGATTGTCCTCATGAAAAAATAATGAGTCCTAACAACTTGGCCTGATTAGGTACTCATGAATAATGATTCTTTTTTAAGATATGGTAAAACCCCATGGGAAAAAACCATCTATCAAAAAATAAAAAGAAGAGGCATGTCTTTGTATGGCGAAGATTATCCTCAAAAAAATGAGTCCCGACAACTAGGCCTAATGAGGTACTCATGTGCTATGTTATTTATGTTATTACAAATATGAGAGATGGTGAAAAAACCACATGGGAAAAACCATATTTCAAAAAAGGAAGATGCCCTTATCCCAATGGCACCCCCCCTTACGTGATACTAGGGGTGAATATAACAAATGAGTCCCGGTAACAGGGCCTGATGAGGTACTCATGTACAATGATTCTTTTTGAAGAGACATATCTTTGTATGAGGAATATTTCCCTCAAGAAAAATGAGTCCCAAAAACTAGGCTTGATGAGGTACTCATGTGCTATGTTATTACATATATGAGAGATGGTGAAAAAATCTCATGGGAAAACCATCTTTCAAAAAAGGAAGAGGCATGTCTTCGGATGGCGAAGATTGTCCTCATTGAACAAAAAATAAATGAGTCCCGACATCTGGGCCTAATGAAGTACTCATGTACAATGTTATCAGATATAGGGGATATGGTAAAAAACCACATAGAAAAAAAAAATCTTTCAAAAAAAAGAACCAATAAGAAGAAAATAGAGGTGAAAACCTATGTATATATTTTAATGCATATGCCTTACCCCAAGTTTTGCAACTAAATGTAACACAGAGGAGGAAAGGATTTGGTGAAGTGTAGTTCCCCTCTTTGAATATGTTGTTAGATAAAGTGCTTCTAATAATAAGAAGAAGAGGCATATCTTCTGATGGCGACAATTGTCCTCTCTTGAAAAAAATAAGTCCCGACAACAAGGCCTGATGAGGTACTCATGTACAATGTACTTTTATATAGGAGAGATGGTGAAAAAAATACATGGGAAAAAACCATATTCTAAAAATAAGAAGAAGAGAGAGATGAAAACCTCTATGCAGCACGATACTTTAACACCCCATCTTAAGTGATAGTAGAGGTAATTAAAAAAAATGAATAAACAAGATGTGGCATACCCACAGAAGATGAGTCCCGGCAACAAGGCCTGATAAGGTACTCATGTACAATAGAGATGGTATAGCCACAAAAAAAGAGTCCTGGAAGCAAGGCCTCATAAGGTACTCATGTGCAACATGTGATAAAAAAGAATAAAGATCACTGAATAAAAGTCTTCTAAAACCAAAGTGTCTCACAAAAAAAGGAGTGTGAAGATAGGATGGAGAAAGAACCACAAAAATCGTAAGGGTAGTCCAAAATGACTCCACAAGCATGAGTATGTGGTTTCCACCTATATGAGCACAATGGGATGAAATAAGGTCCAAAAACTCATGGAAAATTAGTAAAACAAGGGGTATTTCCCCAAGAACGAGTTTCGACAACAAGGCCTAATAAGGTACTCATTTACAATATGTGATAAAAAAAGAAATATCACTAAAAAAAACTCTCCTAAAACCAAAGTGTCTCACAAAAATGAGTGTGAATATAGGATGGAGAAAGAACCATAGAAATCGCAAGGGTAGTCAAAAATGACTCCACAAGCATGAGTGTGTGGTTTCCACCTATATTATCACAATGGGCTAAGAACTAGGTCCAAAAACTTGTGGACAAACAGTAAAATTAGGGAAATGATGAAAAAATCCCAAGGGAGAAAACCACATGCCATAATAGAGGATGGAGAGGAAGGAAGATGTCCTCTTCAACCCCCCAGGGAAACTTCCATCAAGAAGCCTACAAAGGACCCATCAAATATCTCAAAAAAGTAGACTTGTCGTAGAAATGAATGAAATCATACTCCCAGGTTGGTGCTTATGACAGAGATTAAGTTTATGAACGATGAAAGAAGATCACTAAATAAAACTCTGAAGTGTCTCACAAAAGAAGAGTGAGAGGATAAAAAGATAACCACCATAGTCACAAGGGTAGTTTAAAATTACTCCTCAAGAACAATTATTGGTGTTCTTTTGTACGAACACAATGGGCTAATTAACAAGGTCAAGCAAAACAAGGGCACCAAATGTTTTGGGAGTGTCGGGTTCAACCGAGAATTCGCTCCATGATACAACATTCGATCTACAAAAAAGTGAGGAAGACAGTTTCAAAATTAAAAATGGATGGCACCATATTGTCAGTCTCAGAAAATCCTTTCTGACGACTATATATAATCCTATATTGGATTTGAATGAGCCCTCATTTGCAGGAAAAATAATAATATTTTTCTCTCCCTCTTTTTAAAAAAATATTTGAAAAAAAAAATTATCGTAAGAGAATTCCTTTCAAATTGAAGTGATCCCCTAAAGAACAGTCTTTTTTTATATAGGAAGGTGAAACTTTTTTTAAAAAAATAAAAAGCTATGAATTTTCACCCATATAAAAAAATATTATGAGCCGTAATAGCATCCATCTTAAACCCAAAAAAAAGGTTTTGGTTTTCTCCATGGTCAATTAAAAAACCTTTTATCTTCCAAAATAAATATAAGCCCCCTTGAAATTTATAAATTAAGGTTGTTACTTCCCCCACCCCCACCCTCACTACAACTGTAGTTGTTACAACAAAATTGTAGTTGCAGTTGTTACTTCCCCCACCCCCACCCTCAATTTTGAGGGTGGGGATAGGAGAAGTAACAACTACAACTATAGTTGTTATAGTAATTGAGGGTGAGGGTGGGGGTGGGGGAAGTAACAACTGCAATTGCAGTTGTTACAGTAACCACTCTCAAAATTAAGGGTGGGCGTGGGGGAAGTAACAACTGCAACTGTAGTTGTTACAATAATTGAGGATGGGGGTGGAGGAAGTAACAACTGTAGTTTTGAGGGTGGGAGTGGGGCAAGTAACAATTGCAACTGTAGTTGTTATAGTAACAACTGCAGTTGTAGTTGTTACTTCCCCCACCCCCCACCCTCATTTGAGGGTGGGGGTGGGGGAAGTAACAACCGTAGCTGTAGTTGTTACCCCCACCCTCAATTTTAAGGGTGGGGGTGGGGGAAGTAACAACCGCAGCTGTAGTTGTTACCCCCACCCTCATTTTTAAGGGTGGGAGTGGGGGAAGTAACAATTGCAGTTGTAGTTATTACTATAACAACTGCAAACACCCTCAATTTTTAGGGTGGGGTGGGGGAAGTAATAACTGTAGTTATTGTTGCTACCCCCACCCTCGATTTTGATGGTGGGGGTGGGGGAAGTAACAACTGTAGCTGTAGTTGTTACTGTAAAAATTGTAGCTACAGTTTTTATTGTAACAACTATAGTTGCAGTTGTTATTTCCTCCACCCCCACCCTATTTTGAGAACTGTAGTTGTTACTTCCCCCCACCCCCACCCTCAACACCCTCAATTTTGAGGGTGGGTGTGGGGGAAGTAACAATCGTAGTTCTCAAAAGAGGGTGGGGGTGGGTGAAGTAACAACCGCAACTACGCTTTTACAATAACAACTACAGATTGTAGTATTTTAAGGGTGGGGGTGGGGGAAGTAACAACTGCAACCGCAGTTGTTACTTTTAACAACTGCGGTTGCAGTTGTTACTTCCCCCACCCCCACCCTCAAAATACTACAGCTACAGTTGTTATTGTAACAACCGTAGTTGCAGTTGTTACTTCACCCACCCCCACCCTCTTTTGAGAACTACAGTTGTTACTTCCCCCACCCCCACCCTCAAATGAGGGTGTTGAGGGTGGGGGTGGGGGAAGTAACAACTACAGCAAAATAGGGTGGGGGTGGGGGAAGTAACAACTGCAGTTGTTACTTCCCCCACCCCCACCCTCAAAATTTAGGGTGGGGGTGGGGGAAGTAACAACTACAGTTACCCTCAATTTTGAGGGTGGGGGTGGGGGAAGTAACAACTGCAGTTGCAGTTGTTACTTCCCCCACATCCACCCTCAATTATAGTAATAATTGCAATTGTAGTTGTTACTTCCCCCCACCCCCACCGGTGGGGGAAGTAACAACCGCAGCTGCAGTTGTTACTTCCCCCACATCCACCCTCAATTATAGTAATAATTGCAGTTGCAGTTGTTACTTCCCCCACATCCACCCTCAATTATAGTAACAATTGCAATTGTAGTTGTTACTTCCCCCACCCCCACCCTCAATAGTTGCAATTGTTACTTCCCCCACATCCACCCTCAATTCCAGTAATAACTACAGTTGCAGTTGTTACTTCCTCCACCCCCACCCTCAATTTTGAGGGTGGAGGTGGGGGAAGTAACAACTACAACTGCAGCTTGTTCAACTGTATTTGTTACTATAATTCATATACATTGGTTTCTTTTCTGAAAAGAGATGGTAAAAACCCCATGGGAAAAACCATCTATCAAAAAAGAAAAAAAGAAGAGGCATGTCTTCGATTTGTGAAGATTGTCCCAATTGACAAAAAAAATGAAGGTATGAGTCTCGACAACAGGGCCTGATGAGGTACTCATTTATAATATTATAGATGGTAAAAAAAAACCCTTGGATAAACAATCTCTTAGGAAGATAAATATAGAGGTATGTCTTCGAATGGCAAAGATTGTCCTCATGAAAAAATAATGAGTCCCGACAATTTGGAATGATTAGGTACTCATGAATAATGATTCTTTTTGAAGAGATGGTAAAACCCCATGGTCAAAAAACCATCTATCAAAAATAAAAAGAAGAGGCATGTCTTCATATGGCGAATATTATCCTCAAAAAAATGAGTCCCGACAACTGGGCCTGATGAGGTACTCATGTGCGATGTTATTTATGTTATTACAAATATGAGATATGGTGAAAAAATCACATGGGAAAAACCATATTTCAAAAAAGGAAGATGCCCTTATCCCAATGGCACCCCCCCTTAAGTGATACTAGGGGTGAATTTAACAAATGAGTCCCGGTAACAGGGCCTGATGAGGTACTCATGTACAATGATTCTTTTTGAAGAGATGGTAAAACCCCATGGGAAAAAACCATCTATCAAAAAAGAAAAAATAAGAGGCATGTCTTTGTATGATGAAGATTGTCCTCAAGAAAAATGAGTCCCGGCAACTAGGCCTGATGAGGTACTCATGTGCTATGTTATTACATATATGAGAGATGGTGAAAAAACCTCATGGGAAAAAACCATCTTTCAAAAAAGGAAGAGGTTTGTCTTCGGATGGCGAAGATTGTCCTCATTGAACAAAAAAGAAATGAGTCCTGACATCTGGGCCTGATGAGGTACTCATGTACAATGTTATTACATATAGGGAATATGGTAAAAAAAACACATGGGAAAAAACCATCTTCCAGAAAAAAGAACCAATAAGAAGAAAATAGAGGTGAAAACCTATGTATACATTTTAATGCATATGCCTTACCCCAAGTTTTGCAACTAAATGTAACATAGAGGAGGAAAGGATTTGGTGAAGTGTAGTTCCCCTCTTTGAATATGCTATCGGATAAAGTGCTTCTAATAATAAGAAGAAGAGGCATGTCTTCGGATGGCAAAGATTGTCCTCTCTTGAAAAATAAGTCTCGACAACAAGGCCTGATGAGGTACTCATGTACAATGTACTTTTATATTGGAGAGATGGTGAAAAACAACATGGGAAAAAACCATCTTCCAAAATAAGAAGAAGAGAGAGGTGAAAACCTCTATGCAGCACGATACTTTAACACCCCACCTTAAGTGATAGTAGGGGTAATTGAAAAAAAGGAATGAACAAGATGTGGCATACCCACAAAAGATGAGTCTTGGAAACAAGGCCTGATAAGGTACTCATGTACAATAGAGATGGTATAGCCACAAAAAAGAGTCTTGTAATCAAGGCCTCATAAGGTACTCATGTGCAACATGTGATAAAAAAGAATAAAGATCACTGAATAAAAGTCTTCTAAAACCAAAGTGTCTCACAAAAAAAGGAGTGTGAAGATAGGATGGAGAAAGAACCACAAAAATCGTAGGGGTAGTCCAAAATGACTCAACAAGCATGAGTATGTGGTTTCCACCTATATGAGCACAATGGGATGAAATAAGATTCAAAAACTCATGGAAAAACAGCAAAACAACAGGTATTTCCCCAAGAATGAGTTCCTACAACAAGGCCTGATAAGGTACTCATTTACAATAAGTGATAAAAAAGAAAGATCACTAAAAAAACTCCCCTAAACCAAAGTGTCTCACAAAAAGGAGTGTGAATATAGGATGGAGAAAGAACCATAGAAATCACAATGGTAGTCCAAATGACTCCACAAGCATGAGTATGTGGTTTCCATCTATATTATCACAATGGGCTGAGAACTAGGTCCAAAACTTGTGGACAAACAGTAAAATTAGGGAAATGATGAAAAAACCCCAAGGGAGAAAACCACATGCCATAATAGAGGATGGAGAGGAAGGAAGATGTCCTCTTCAACCCCCCGAGGAAACTTCCATGAAGAAGCCTACAAAGGACCCATCAGATATCTCAAAAAAGTAGAGACTTGTCGTAGAAATGAATGAAATCATACTCCCAGGTTGGTGCTTGTGACAAAGATTAAGTTTATGAACGATGAAAGAAGATCAATAAAGAAAACTCCAAAGTGTCTCACAAAATAAGAGGAAAAGGATAGAAAGAGAACCACCATAGTCACAAGGGTAGTTTAAAATTACTCCTCAAGCACAATTATTGGTGTTCTTCTATACGAACACAATGGGCTAATTAACAAGGTCAAGCAAAACAAGGGCACCAAATGTTTTGGGAGTCTCGGGTTCAACCGAGAATTCACTCCATGATACAACAACATTCGATCTTTAAAAAGTGTGGAAGACAGTTTCAAAACTAAAAAAGAATGGCATCATCTTATCAGTCTCGAAAAATCCTTTCTGACGACTATATATATAAGCCTATATTGGATTTTAATGAGCCCTCATTTACAAGAAAAATAATAATATTTTTCTCTCCTTTTTTTAAAAAATTCTTTGAAAAAAAATTATTGTAAAACAATTCCTTTCAAATTGAATGGTCCCCTAAAAGTCTTTTTTTATATAGGAAGGTGAAACTTTTTTTTTTTAAACTAAAAAGTTGTGAATTTTCATCCATATAAAAAAAATTTATGGGCCGTAATAGCATCCATCTTAAACCAAAAAAGGTTTTGGTTTTCTCCATGGTCAATTAAAAAACCTTTTATCTTCCAAAATAAATATAAGTCCCCTTGAAATTTATACATTAAGGTTGTAAGAAAACCTTAGTATTATGAAGGTTTTTATTATATTTAAAAGGTGCAATAAGAAATGTATTATGCGGTTTGGACGGTTTTGACATCCACACACTATGGGGAATAGGTGGAAAGTAAGCCCCTGCCAACAAGAGTGGCTATATAATCATTTAAGGGGGTATGTCGCCTTTGAGACCGACGGGAAAAAGTTTGGGGTCCGATGATGAATATTTGATGAATCCGATAGTCCCTTCCGTCAAAAATTAACAAGAAATTTTGGAGAAATTCCAACGACGCTATCGTAGCTTATCACAGGCGCTGAACAAGATGCTACCAAACAAAGCTCACATCGGTAGTGGAAAAAAAAATTGTGATGCCTAAGAGAAATAGTTTGCCTTGCAAAAAGTGGCCCACCGTATTAACGTTATCTTACCATCAATAACAAGAAAGGGGACCGACGCAAAGAGGAGGCATCTACAGGTCACAAAAAGTTGGCCACAGAGGAAAAAATACATTGCTCCTCTTCCAGAGCTACTGCGTAATTACCAGGATAATAATACAATCTACTTGATTATTTCTGCGATGTCAAACTAGCACCAAAAAAACATAGACGAGAAAAATATTCAACTCCTCTCGCTCAGGGTCATGTTGCGTGGTAGTGAGATATACACAACATGTGACTCTATTCTTCCAATTCAATTGAAACTTTCACCTTTAGTGTGCAATCTGCAGCCAGTGAGCCTGAATAGAAACCAAAACAACATCATCTTCACGGCTTCTCTCCTCATCTTGCTTATTAACTAAATGAACTTTGTGAATACACTTTGTTGCCAGAACTTCTATCACATCACCGAGATATGTGCCATATTTACATGTAATGGGAGGCATCATGAATTATCTACCGTAGTTGGGGCATGCGTTCCCACATGTTTATCAACAATAATTCCACCTGCAACTGCTGTTCCAATAGCAACAATTTTTATATCCAATGAACTGCAGTAGAACCAGTTGTACCCAGTGAAATTGCCCCCAAAGCACCAACTGCACCCACACTTATCCCTGTTGTTGTTGTTGATCCTGCTACTAAAGAAATGGGTGCAAGCTCTGCATTTTCCAAGACCCAAAATATAATTGCATAATAGTCTAACATGCCAAGATATTTATCATACCAGACTGTATTATCATCAGCCTCTGGATTCCTTACTGGAGCAAATAAAATTCATAATATGAAAAAATAGCAGTCTAAAATTCTTGCATGGACGCATAACAAGCGTGATCAATTAATGCCCTAGCACACAAAAGTTTCATAATTTCAAAATATTACTATCCATTTTCACACACCCAGTTAGCTACGTAGAAAATTCTTGGAAATGGAGGCAATGTCACATAGTAGTGGGTGAACAAGCAAGTGGTGCATGGAGGACACCAAAAGAAAAAAATATATCTGCACACACTTTTTAGCTTCGACATACAGCAAAACAAGTTGGAGAACCACGTCAAAAAAATTACATGGGAGCCGCATCAGGCGGCGTTGTTTCATTGAATCAGGCGGCCGCAACAGGCGGACAAATTTCACTGCATTTACTACGTAGGAGTGTCAGGTGCCATGCTGAGTATTTTTGCTCCATCGTGGATGCTCGTAGTTCTATTCTACCACCGACGAACACCAAGTCATGAAATTGTAAGCTTTCCTCCCAGTTTATCATTGGTGTTAGAAATATTAACCCAGATTTCATGCCTCCATCCCAACTGTGCTCCGAACTTGGGCGAAGCCGGACTGCGCTCGCGAAGTCGGGCATCTCGAAAAAAAGTTTGACATGACGTCGCACCTACCCTCTGATAGATGTGACATTTGACAGATCCGATCTCCACAGAAGTTAATGCCAGTTCGGCGATTTAATGACAGTTCGACGATTGGTCAGAAACCCTAGTTGAGGGTCTGTCAGAGGACAAACCCTATCCTCCTCTACCCGTGGCTATATAAGGCAGTTCGGGTCTTTAGACAAGAGTGTGGAAGGAGTGAGAGCATGGAGAAAGTGCGGAGAATAGAGCAGAGAAAGAAAGGCGAGTGTTTCAGTGAGCAGTGTGGCTCATCTGATTAATGTCCAAGCAGCCGACTCGACATTTTTCCTTTTAGTTTATCCTGTAGCTTAGTCTGCAGATGTTATTTTCCTCAGTTGAGGACTTCTGTAACCCTCGTTTCATATGAATAAAGTTTGTTGTTGTTTAAGGCATATTTAGGGTTTGCAGTTATTTCTATGTGCTAAAGTTTGTTTGTTCTTTGTACAAATCGCCTCAGAGCGATTTCCTTTGGGTTCTATAGTTAGAGCTCAGATCCGAGACTTTGCTCTTAGTCTCGGTGTTTCTCTCCTCCCAGCCAAGCAAGCCATCACCGTTGTCGCACAAGCCTCCGGACAACGAAAATATTTCAAGGCCAAAGTTGGCTAAGTCCGGAAGAGTCTTTCCAACTTCGTTGTCACAAATCGACAATGCCCGAGATTCGAGCGCAGCCCGAGTGCCCAAGCACAGCCCGAGTGCGCAAGAAGTTGGAGCGCACCCCGAGTGCGCAAGCGCAACCCGATTGCGCAATATTCGGGGGTGCATCTCGACTATGCAAGCGAAGCGCGAGTCGGGCCCATTCTCTTCGTCACCTTGCGTCGTTCGCACTCCGTTGTGCATCGTCTAGACTTCGACAAACCTCCCATGTTGTGCCCTACGCCCTGCGCACTCTGTTCTTCGCTCTTGACGCCAGACTTCAGCGAATCTCCCTACTTCGCCTTGCACCGTCCGTAGTCTGCACTTCGCCCTCGCGATTGGACTTCTGCAAAATTCGAAATTAAAATTCTTCAAATTGGAATCAGAGCTACTGATCCCTTGATGCGGTGACTGAAGTAGAATGGCTTCCACTAGCAACAACTTGCAGTTGCAAATCCCACGCTTCAATAAAAAAATTATGATTACTGGAGCATCCAGATGAAGATCTTGTTTGGATCTCAGGAGCTAGGAGTTAGTCGATAACGGCTACCTAGAACCGATAGATGCAGTAGCACTGGCTGCCCTATCTCAAGTAGATAAGGACCTGTTGAAAGAGAACACAAAGAAGGACCAGAAGGCCCTCTTCTACATCATGCAAGCGGTCGAGGAGTCCATCTTCCCGCGGATTGCATCAGCTACCAAGGCAAAGCAAGCCTGGGAGATTTTGGCCAGCTCATACCAGGGCACCAATAAGGTAAAGTTAGTGAAGTTGCAGATGCTCAGAAGGGAGTTTGAAAATCTGCAGATGAGTGAGTCCGAGTCCATGAGTGATTTCTTCACCTGGACGACGGACATTATCAACCAGATGCGGTTGAATGGAAAAAATGTGCAGAGCCAGAGAATCGTGGAGAAAATTCTTAGAAGTTTGCCTGCCAAGTTTGACTCGGTTGTGATAGCAATCAAAGAGTCGAGGGATCTGACAACCCTCTCGACCGACGAGCTCATGGGTTCATTGCAGACACATGAACAAAGGTTGAGCCGTTCATCTCAAACCTCTCTGGAGCAAGCATTCAGGGCTCAAGTCTCATTCCGAGACAACGACAGACAAGATTCCCACCATGGTGCCTCTAGTTCTCACAGAGGAAGAGGCAAAGGCAGGCGTGGGAAATGCAACAAGCAAGGAGGACGGTCAACCCTAGCGAAGGAGACACCAACTGTAATTTCCATCAGCAAGGTGGAAGAGACAGTTTGAAAAATCAACAAACTAGATCTGGTCAGAAGAAGGACATGTCAAAGGTCCAGTGCTATTTCTACAAGAAGTTCGGCCATTACATCTCACACTACAGAAAATGGATGGCCATGGAGAACCAATAGCAAGCCCATTACACGAATGAAACTGGAAATGCGACAGGAAGAAATGTGTTGTTGACTTGCAACATTGAGGAGGAGTTCCAGAAGAATGTCTGGTACTTAGACAGTGGGTCCAGCAACCACATGACGGGAAACAAGGAGATGTTCTCCCAACTGGATGAAACAGTCCAGTCTGAGGTGAAGATGGGGAACAACAACAAGGTTCCCGTAAGGGCACAGTGTTACGATTTCTTCAACATATCATACCTTGTTTAGTTTAAAAATAGTGCTCATTTTTGAGCAGATGAATAGTTCTCCTCAGCGGTTAAAAAATTTAAGACTTGCGATGCGCTCCTACCTCCAAATCATTCGAGCAACCATCAACTTCAGAGAAATCTCGCTCCTCGTGGTCCTTTCAACGACTTCAATAACAGTGCTCCTCCATCATGTCCTGGGAACAATGCCCTCATATTTGATGCTTTATTCCTGAGACCGTCATGATTGCGTAAAATCCAGGATGTAAAGTTTTCTTAACTCATTCTTTCGAGAATGGAGACTTCATCTCCGCTACCAGCACTTTCCACTTCAAATTGTCGATCTCCATGTAACCGATCCTGAGCCATTTTAAACTCAATATTTCACGAAATAAATGGCTGAAATTCATTCTTGAAACTCCCACTCGGTAACATGCAAAATACCCATAACGGGAAATTTTTTCGATCTCCACTACTACAGAATACCATTATTATGCATCCACTACAAGGCGTGATATTCTTTTGTAAAACTCGAAGCAATACAGTTGGGAAACCATGACGTGTCGACGTTGATTCTCTCCATGGAAGACGACCTACAATTGCAATATTTTCCATAGCTATACTGTAGTCTGGTCTGATAGAATAGTGAAACTCCTCGACATCGTGGGAGAAATACGAAGGGCATTGTAGTGCAAATGCAGCCAGTGATTCCAGTTTCTCCTCCACCATGTTTGTCGAACAGGTCATTCTTGCCCATTGAGATTCGAAGGTTCAGCATTACGTCCATCAAAGGATCGTTGCAGGCATAGGAATTTGTCGAAGACTAGCCGTATTCTGAGACTTCACTGTTTGAGGGATGTTCAGCCCCAAAGAATTGAAAAATCTCCAGATCTTGGTGTTACGATTTGTACAGCCACTATTGCCACAGAAACACTCACGTTTCGCATTGAGCAGCGCCAAAAGGAAGCAAATTCTCCAGCACGGGCTTCATGTGCTACATGGCCAAAGTCAAATCATGTTAAGATAAATCAAATTTAAAAAAACATTGGCACCAAATAATATTCTCCTCTTGAAACAAAATTAAAAACAAAAAATCTTGTAAACGAAAGTGCCTTCAACTGCGCCGCTAGGTGGCACGGTGGCCATAACATGCTATTTTTTTTTGTATCGTTGTCGTTGTCGATCACGGTGGATTCCATAGGTATGTCGCAAATATCGTATGATGGATTCCCATCGTATGTTCGACGAGGGGGAAAATATCGCTCATCACGGCATCTCTCGGGTAGGCGAATATCTTGCAACACCAGATGAATCAGCCAAAAAAAACTTCATGTCCATAGTCGGGGCAATGGGGGTCATCTCGGAGCGGTCTCTTGCCATTCATATTCAGAATTATCCACTATTTTATCCGTTGTCATGCTCTCAAATTAAAACGAAGAACACCCACCAACACCAACACTATGATAAAATTTAAATATTGCCCATGGTAGCTCTACCCAATAGAACTATGCAGTTAAGCATATTGGCTCAGATTAGCACTGATATGGGTGACCATCGTGGAAGTCCCGGTGGTTGCACCCATTTTTCAAAAAAAAATCTGAAACTCCTTCATTTAAAAAAAATCTGAAACTCCTTCAAGAATATGGCTCCAAGAATTAAAGCTTCAGAGGCAGCCATTAATTTCTAAAGGTTTGGTTTCTGATCCATCCATCAAATGATGGAGAGCATACTCCCTATTTTGAAAAAAATGGGGAAAATTTGAAAAAAGAGGGGGATTTCCATGAGGTAAATCCCCCTATGAGAGAAATCCTCTCTCGGGTACACAAGGTAGGGAAAGCTCGCTCTGATACCTTGTTAGAATAATAATATACTTTATTACTTTATTTCATGGATCAACTTTGTATAAATAGCAAAGTTGATCATTGAGAGTCGTTGGATTACAATAACTCATAAAATATGATCTAGACTATACTGAGAGTTCACTTGACTCATGGAGGAGTGGAAATTCAAGTATGTGTCTTAGCAAAAATTAATAGAATAATTACTTATTCTAACATACCTTTCCTATCGTACGATGCTTCTTCTCATACTATCCTTCTTACTCTATGATGCCTCCTCTCATATGACGCTTCTTCTCGTACGATGCTCATTATCCTATGATCCTTCTTCTCATATGATGCTTCCTATCATAGGATCTTATTTCTTGTATGATGCTTTCTATCATATGATCATTCTTCTTGTACAATGCTTTCTATCATAGAATCTTATTTCTTGTATGATGCTTCCTATTGTATGATTCTTCTTCTTGCATGATGCTTCCCATAATACAATCCTATTTATTATACAACATCTCCACTCTCATGCGGTCACCCTTTTCATAAGCTTACACTCCTTCTATGATAGATCTCATCATATGACCATATGGTCCTTCCTTCATCGTACAAGAACATTCCCAAATCGAATAATTAATCTTCAATGTATTATCTCCTTTGACACATAATTGTATGATCAAGCCCCTTCTCCATTCTATTGTACAACTTAATTTTATCTGATAATGTTCACCATCATACAATTAAATAATTTTCCATCGCACACTAATTTGCACTACACTACAATCAAATATTCAACCTGCAACAATTTTCTTCTTCTAGTGAAGAGCATTACAAGTCTCTAATTTTAAGAATAATTCTTAGATTCCTACATGCATTCACTGAATTTGATGGGGTTCTATATGGCATATTTGTATGCCTTCAATCTCCCTTGCTTCTATTGCACTCCCCTATACCTGCAATATTTCTTACCCATGAAATTTCATTTCTCTCATCTATTCCTCCAATATTCAGTGTGCCCTCCTTAACCCACATATGAGAAAATATCAAGACTTACAAGCATTCCTATAGAATGGTTAAATTTTTACCCACAAGAGAGAGATGAGGATTAATAGAAAACTTTATTTATTGATTCCTTTTGAGATTACAAGGAAACTTTTTGTTTTAGATAATCTCTCCATTCACCTTTTTTGCATTGTCATTTTCTCTCCATTCACCTTTTTTCCATTGCCATACCTTTGGGATGGTTGACCTTCAATAATTTGATTATTGAACAACCATAGCCAGCTTTCATTGTCGTTTATGCTTCTCATTTTTTCCTATACCTAACAGTTGGATGGTTTCTCAAATAGTTTTGCCCAACCTTTTTTGTCCATTGCTTCTACTTGGTAGATACTCCTTCATCACTTTTCATTATGAGAGAAGAGGGAAGGTCAAGAGATATGCATGTGAAGAGTCACATGTAATTATATATTGATGATAAAGCATTGTAAAAAGTATCAAACTAGCATAGCTTCATGCATGCTATAGTAGACTTTATTAATAATATTTTTAGTATTTTGTGTGCAGCATTATTGTGAGTATTATTATATGATCCTAGAAATTTACCTATGATATTTTTAGGTATATTTTCCAATAGTGGTATCAGAGCCATATTAGTGAAATCCATCTTGGTTCATAGCTATGGTGAGAGAGATTGCAAAATTTAAAAGAGATGACAATGATAGTATTTTTGAAGGAGCCAAGCCTTGATTATGGAAGGCCCATAATTGTAGAAGAGAAGTAGGGAGAATATTGTACTTGTAAGAAGCAAAGCCTTAAAGAAGGAAGGGTCATGGTTGCACTGAAGTTATCAATGATAATTCAAAGACTCGATTATTAGTATTGAATATTAGAGATTGAAGAAGAAGAGAAAGCCAAGAATAAAGAAGAAGAGCTAAGGTCACTCAAATTGTAGAAGAGAGAAAGAGTTTCCAAGTAACGCAAATTTTATTTAAAGAATTGAGAAATTTTAGATCGATTTGAAAGGAAGAAATTAAAGTGATTTTGATTATTTAGAAGAATTAATATTGTTGTTGGAGAGATAAGAAGAATATTTTTTAGAGGAAGAAAATTATGGAGTTATAAGAAGGAAAGATTTATATATTTGAAGAAGAAATTGTAGAAGAAGATTGAAGAGTAAAAATTGAGTGAAAGCTTTAAACATAAGACATTGAGGAAGAAATTTGAAATAATTTGTGCAAAGATATTTACAACAAATTTTAAAGAATGATAATTGCATAAGAAAAAAGGAACATGAGATAAATAGCAACAGTGAAGGAGACAAGTCCAGAAACAAGCAATTGCAAAAAATTAAAATGATCAAAGAAGATATCTAGAGCAAAATTCTAAATGAAATTATTGAAGGAAATTATTTGGAAAATCAAAGCAAGGAATAATATATTCTAGATATTATGCATGTAAACAGGTTGCTATTTAAAAAAAAAAAAAATCTAAGCTAAAAGGAATTTTTTTTAATTAGAGGGTTTTTAAATTGGAAGAGAAGATTTATTTATTTATGGGGATTCATATGGATTAATTTTTAATTAAATGAGTGATAACTGAATCAATGATTAATGCTACAAATGAGATGATATCTATGAGGATGCTCAGTTTAGATACATGACACAGATTTAAACTTAGAAAATGAAAAGTAAAAGAATTTTGGCAACATACATGTCTTGGGTACCTAATCGGATTACCAAATCCTTCTATATGATAATGCTAATCAACTTGTAAAAAGACCATTATTACCAGCAATGCCAATACATAGCTAATATTTTTCTAGAATATCAACAATATCAAGCATGGGATGCATAGGTGAATTTTTTTGGTGAAGCAAGGACCAGGGAGGATCTGTTGTAGCATTTTAGTTTTCCCTAAGAGAAAGGTGACAAGAGAAAGTTTAGAGAAAAGTGTCAATAAATAAAACTAGAGG
The DNA here is from genome assembly GCA_028583015.1 of Wollemia nobilis. Taxonomy (NCBI): domain Eukaryota; kingdom Viridiplantae; phylum Streptophyta; class Pinopsida; order Araucariales; family Araucariaceae; genus Wollemia; species Wollemia nobilis. The sequence goes on along the minus strand of JAQPPZ010009797.1, from coordinate 49,367 downwards.
AGCTAATTATTGAAAATGAATGCTTGAGAGTTCAAAATATTATGCTAGAATTTAACGCCACAAGGAAGAAGAATGAACAATTGAATGCCACATTGGTTAAAATATTGGAGGGTATTAAATATTAAATGATGAATCTTCTGTGATGTTTGAAGGGATTCATTTTTCTTATCTAGTAAAATATTTGAAATGGTGCACTTGCATTGTTGTCATCAAAGTGACATAATTGGTGGAACATTTTATTCTAAAGACTAACATTTTTCCAGATTTAAATCATAGAAATGTAAGTGGTAGCTTTATTTTAATTAATCATGACAAATTTAATGTGCCAAATACTGGCAATTGGCTTGGAATACTAGATCGGTTACATGATACTAATATAAGACTACAAGTTGATTTGGACATGCAGCAAAGTAATATTGTTAGTTCATCTAGGGACTAGAACCCTAAAAATGGTAAAAATGATTTTTTTGACATTGTTTCTCATCAAAAATTCGTAGCAAAATAAAAAATTCTAATGTAAATAAAATAACAAGAAGGAGCAATACTCATGTGGTCTTTAACATTTGCAATTGCAAAGTATTTTAGCTAATCCAAGGGTAAAATTTGGTAGAAGGATTTGTTTGAGGATAACATGGATGGCTTATATGGAATTGAGAGTGGGATAAAATTATATGTCTCCAATTTGGACTATAGAGTTTCCAATGATATTATGAAGCAAAGTTTTTCTCAAATATTGTTGTGCTCAAAAGGTGTTCAATTTATTATGATAGAAGTGGTAGTTCCAAGGGTACATCAAATGTGTTTTAATTTTTATTTTGAAGGAAAAGATTTTACAAAATAATGTAATATGTGGGTGTTTGTGATAATACATTATTTGGTCATGTAATATTTAGGAGGTGTGATTATTAGTTTAGGGAGTAATTGATATTTGAGTGCATGTTTAATAGTTAGGTCTATAGTATGTGTTAAGGTGTGAAGTGTGTGAGGTGTCAAGTGTGCAAGTGTGATTTGTGAGTGTATAGGTGTCATGTCAGTTAGTGAAGAGTCATGTAATATAATTATGAGAGACTTTGTCATTATGAGAGAAAAGGAAAAATCAAGAATCACGCATGTGAAGAGTCACATGTAATTATTTATTAATGACAAAGCAATGCAAACAATATCAAACTAACATAGTTTCATGCATCCTATAGTATACTTTATTAATAATATTTTTAGTATTTTGTGTGACAATTATTGTATGATCCTATAAATATTTACCAATGATATTAAGAGGCACATTTACCAATAATTTTATTATTATATTTTTTTCAATAGTCGATAGAGATAGGAAATTCAAATAAAAAAAAGAGAAACCATGACCTGACAAGATTATTTATCCAGCCCTAGAGAGTGGGATTTGATCCTTGAATTGAACCCATTGTTGTCCCAATTTGGATCTAATTGTATGCACTCCCAATGAAGTTATAGAGTAAGTAAGTTTTGAAAACCATAGATAACTTCCTAATAAGGTATTTGGGTTTCTCTAGAGATAAAATGGAAGGAACATAACCATCTATGCTAGATTATGTGTTGAAATATATCTTAGCTAGCCTCTTTTGGTAGACATAGAACTTAAACTTATAGGACTATGTTGGATACAACAACTAGACTATGATATGTTGATGTTTAGGTGTAGATTTTTCCATAAACATGGGTACTTGGTCTGGTTTTGCCCCACTTGATCATATAAATGGAAGCCCCTATTGCAACGCTAGATCCTCCAAAGGAGACTAATTCTAAAATCACCAAAGGAGCAACAAATAATTCTCAAGGAGGAGAAGCAAAGGGATATGGTTCTAAATAGCCCAAAAGGAGGTAAAAGAAAAAATATGGCAAAAGGAAAACCCAACTCAATCCATCTAATAGGTATAAGATCTTCAAGACATTGGTGAAGTAGTAAGAACAAAAACACATGGAAGGAGTGGATGGTAATAATAAAAGCAATAACACTCGTGTTTGGATATCTTTTTTGGCTTCCATTCTAGAGCAGGTGATAGAGTATAGTGAGCTACCATAGCCATAAATATTAGGGATATTAATAATGCATAACCAAGAGCAATTAATTATAAAGAATGTCATAGTGAGTGTTATAAAAGAACAGAAAGAAGCCAACTCTAGGCACTGACTAGATTGAGAAGGGATCAAAGAATATCAACTTTTAGGGAGTGGATAAAAATTTAAATAAGGAATTGATAGCATATCAAGGAGACAAGTTGGTCAATGGGGGATCGATGAGGATAATAGACTCTTATTGGTCTCAAGGTGACCAATGATTACATAGTTATGGAATATTAAGGGTTTAAACATCAAAAACCATCAATTTGTTGCTCGAAGACTCATAGAGAAAAGTAAAACATATGTTTTGCTAATTCAGGAGATTAAAATATTGTTGGATGTCATGTAAAAATAGTAAATAGTCTTTGGAGGTGTTGGTCATATGGAAATGGCTACCTAAGGGGCTTCAAGTGGAATACTTACCTTTTGGAACTCTCTTAAATGGACAACAATATAGCATATATCTTGGAGGGGTGTGCTCACATCATATTTTAGGAATAATGTTACAATTGAAAAAGTCTTTATTATAAATTTCCATGGCACCCAAAACCTATATTGATTTTTTTTTCAATGAAAAGCAATGCAAAATATAAGAGAATCAAGAAAGAAGCTAGACTAGATTTTTGATGGATATTTTAATGTCAAATTGTCATCCAAATATTAGGATGGAGGAACTCCTCTTTTGGACTCAAGGGATCAATTCATAATTTCCTAGGTCCATGCATTACATTTGGTGGATATTCAATGCATTGGAACCATCTATACTTGGACTAACCAGAGAAGGGAGCCATATAATGGGAATGTGAAGTTAGATCATTTTTATAAAATAGAGGAATTTATAAAATGGAATTTAAAATTTCATATTTTAGAGGGTTTGATCTTAGATCACTTTCCCATTCTTTTGGAGGGGGATTAGGATGGGGAAACACCAAAAACTATCCATATTTAAAAATATTTAGTTACAAAAGGATAGAATTTGGAAGAAAATCCTACAATCGTGGGAAGAGGGACATCCAAAGTATGGGAAAATAATGTTTAGATTTCACAAGCAACTTCACTATGTCAAGGATCAACTAAAATAGTGGAGGAGATCTAACAATTCAAATGTCTAGGTCCAAAGAGTTCCATTGGTGGCCAGATGTGATGAGGTGCAAAAACTCTTTAAGAAGAAAATCATTATAGTGCAACTAAAATAAGAGGATGATGAGTTGCATAAAGTGATAGAGAACATTGACAATCAAGAGGACATCTATTGGAAATAGAGGGCAAGAACCACTTGGTTACTCGAAGGGGGCATATATACCATTTTTCCATTGGGTTACTTGTTTTAGGAGGAATGTGAACAAAATGGAAGCTCTCCAGGATGATAATAGGCTCTCCTTTGATACGATCCTAGGTTTCACTCTCATTCAATGGATTATTTTATTATTAAGGAAATTTCAATGCAAGACAAAGAGGCTCAAGAAGTTCTTACTACCATACCATCTATCATATCTAAAGAAAAAAAACCAGGCCTTGGTTAAACCCATTGGTAGAGAGGAACTAATGTAAGTAGTTTTTGGAATGAGTACAAGAAAAACACTAGGTCCAGACGACGTACCATTCAAGTGTTTTTATACCTTCTGGGATAACTTGGAGGATGATGTAATGGCTATAATAGAGGAGTCCAAGGGTATTAAAATAATGTATCAAGCATTAAATAATACCTTCATTGCCTTAATGTTGAAATGGGAGGAAGGAGTGCATATTTTCGACTATAGATCTATTACCTTATGCAATGTCATATACAAAAAAATCACAAAGGTAATGGTTGATTGACTAAAATCTCTACTAGATAAAATTATCCCCCTCGAACAAGGGGATTTTATAAAGGGAAGGTAGATCTTGGATGGTGTTGTTTTATCTTAGGATGCAATCCATTCAATGCAAAAATCTAGCAATAAAGGAATGTTCATAAAATTAGATATGTCAAAGGCTTATGATAGGGTGGAGTGGAGCTTATTGGAAAATATGATGGAAGCCTTGAGCTTCTCTTAGGATTGGATAGAGTGGGTTATGTTTTGCATCTCAACTTTGACATACTTAATGTTGATCAATGGTCTTCCCTCACAACTATTTGGATCCACTAGAGGCCTTCATTAGGGAGATTGTTGTTCCTCTTATCAATTTCTCATACTAGCTAAAGGCTTGGGTATACTTATCTTGAAGAGAATATAATAAGATTTACTCACATGAGCCAAGGTGGGTGAGGAGGTTTTGAATCACCTATAGTTCATGGTGGATGATAAATATTGATGGGCACATCCAACCCTAGGGAAGAAAGAATGATCTTAGACACTCTTAATGTTTATCTTCGAGACACAAATAAACGATTATAAATCTAGAGTGGTCTTCTTCAATCTTGACCAAGGGCTTTAGGATAGAATTTTAAAGATCTTGGAATTCACAAGGACTTCTCTCCTAGTGGTCTATTTTGGGGTCTCTCTCCATATTAAAAAGTTTAATATAGTTGTCTAGAGGAATCTTTTGGACCATTTTAAGATAAAAGTAGCCATTGGTATCACAAATGGTTAACCTTTGGGGGTAAATTAACTATCAATTAGTCATTTAGGACATACTAATCTATAAAATTTCTATCATTGCTTACCCACTGGCCATATGGAAGAAGTTGGACAAGACAACCAAAAAATTGTTATGGGCGGGAAAAAAAGAGAGAGGAAATAGGCATTAGTAGACTAGGAGAAAGTAAACTAGGCCAAGGCAAATGGAGTCTTAGGCTTAAGGATATCGAACCTAAATAATAAATATTTACCTAGAAAGCTTTACTAGAGGTGGATCTCCTAGCCAACTTCTTTATTGAATAGAGTTTTAAGTAGTAAATATTTGGGGTAATTGAATCTAAATGATGTGAGTCATTTCACTTTGGATGGCAATGGATCACTAGTGTAGCAGGCACTAAAGTTAGGATCTCAGGTAGTGAAAGATAGATTATTTTGGAAAGTTGGGAGAGGGGATATGGCACAATTTTTGATAGATTCATGGGATTAGTATCCACCTATTGTTGCTAAATAACATGAATTACAATTGGTAAAAATAGTCATGGAAAGTAGGGTTCGTATTAATACTTAAGTTTATTTCAAAACCATCCAGATTAGAGACTATGTTTAACCCACTCAAGAAGTTGGTCAAGCAACAAATTCCAATCCCTTTATAATTGGTACTTGTCATGACTAAAATCCTAGAAAAGATATTTCTCATAGACATGGATGAGGATGATGAATTAGATTGGGGCTATAGGAGCCTTGGAGTCTATATGGTGAAGGATGGATATGCCAAGATCCTTCTAGACCCTCCTTATCATCCATATTAAGTTAAGGATTAGAGAAATATTTAGCAGTTCAAGGGCTAGCCAAAAGTAAACTTCTTTACTTAGTAGATCATGCATAATGGAATTCTTACCTTTGATAATATGATATATAGTGGAATTGTTGGTCAATCCTAATGTGTGTTATGCTAAAAAAGTGAGGAAGCATATGATCACTTGATGTTTGAGTGCCCATTCATGTACCATATCTAGTAGATATGATTCTTAGCTTATAAAATTCTTAAAAAAATTGAGCCAATGTTGCCCTTAATTGTATTAATATTTGGGAAAAAGTCATAAATCTAAATATCTTTTTATCGGGTGGAATATTGGAGTAAAATTTATTTGATAGAAATTATGGTTGGAGACAAATGGTAAAATTGATAAAGAAACCTTCTCCTCCTTATATGATATTTGGAAGGTCATTTTGAGCAAAGTCATGGAAACTGTAGTAGTGTATGTTAAAGAGTAAATTCATTTTGATCTAGGGATGATGGGGGAGGAAGTTGAAGTGTAGGAGAGGTAGGACAGAGCCAATCAAAAGGAACCCCTAGAAGGTTAGATTAAATTTAACACTAATGGAGATGTAAAAGGTAATTCGTATAGCATTGGAATTTGAGTGGTCTATTGGAATCATGTTAGGACAATGCTCTAGTGGGAGCTACAGGGCATGGGCAAGGCCACAAACAATGAAGTAGAAGCCTTAGCTATCAAAATTTATTCTCTCTAGGTAGTAAAATAGGGTTATAAAAGGATAATCATATAATTAGATTCTCATGTCTTGATAGGAGATTTAGATTGTATAAGGAAATTTTATTTTAATGCGTGGAGGTTAAGGATTCTTATCACCCAAATTATGTAGTTGTGTAGTGAATTGGATTATGTGATCCCGATTTATATGGGTAGAGATTTGAATAGAGTGGCAAATTTTTTGGTTAATATGGGTAACAAGAAGGAGGTAAGGGTTTAGTGGTATAGTGGCATGGTTACGAATGACGAGAGGATTGGGTAGGTTGGAAAGAAAAACTGGTATTTGGCTTATTTAGACAACTAGTACAAACACATGGTTTAGGAGGTGTGGTTCCAATGCAAGTCTCCTTTTGGTTTTGTAACCAAGAGTGGTTACCTCTTAGGTTCTTAGGATTTAGATTCATGGGATATTTTTAGAATGTCAAAAAGAGGAATGGGTTCTCTTGTTGGCTAAGGTTGTGAGGAGTCTCATCCCAAATTGTAGATAATATTTCCCTAATATTATTTTTTTTTCAAAAAAACCAATACTTCATTCAATTACTCTCCATTACATTTTTCTATGATCTTCATAGATAAATATTATAAAATTAGATTTATTTTAGCCTTCCTTTTGTTCAAGATTAATCATCCAAGTTTGTAATCATGTACTTTCCAAGTTGTAAAAACCATTCAATAAAAAAATTAAAAATAATCAACAAAAGAGTCGTATCTACTCAAATGGCATTAGCTTGAACAATTAGATTCTTCAACATACAAGAGGAGGTTAAAATATTGTCAAGAGATACTGGATAATATCAATATTTTTTTTAATACCACTATATGGTGATGATGTAATATGGGTGGGGCCTATTTCAATCCTATATAACCAATTATAGATAAAGAGGTATATCTACTTATGTGCAACATGTTATGTGGAACTTCAATGTTTCCTCACATAATTTTTTTTTATGTTTGTAATGTTGAATATGCTACATATAAGAAGTGAATTGAATGTGAAAACAAGTTATTAAAAAAACTTCAAAAACTCATTCATACATTATTTATTTATGTATTAGTCTAAATATCAATCTACATATGACTATAAATGTTTGATATTATACAGGTGGAGCTCTTAATACTTTTACTTTTTATTTCATTCTTGTTGAATCATGGGTTGAGAACTTGGAATAATATGCCTAATAATCACAACATGGATAAATATAGTTTCTTTAATTGAATACATTTATTTTAAAAATTTCATATATGTTTGTAAATCAAATCTTATGCTTCATTAAATTCCAAGGTTAAATTTTTGATTTTAAATTTTGAGAAGCATATGTGAGTTTTTCATATAAAACCTTTAAAATAGTAAGCGTTGATCATTTAATTCAATTTTTTGAATAAAGAAACTCTTGAAATTTTAATATAGAACAAATTATATAGAAGAATAAGGATTTGGACATATGAATAAGAATATTTGAGGTTAAATAGAACTTATTTTTAATGATCAAAAGTTTTAAAATATTTTAGGGCATCATTATTATAGAAAGTTTGATTTGATATTTTCAAATGACTTAACCATTTGATGAAATAGTTAAGTAAACAAAAAAACAATAAATAGATCACAAGGTCAGACTGTGTCATATTATATTAATATCTCCCAATTGGTGAATGAATAAAAATAATATCAATTTATTTTGATTCACATAATTATAAATATATGAAGTGTTTTAAATTATTGATTAAGAATTAAATAGATGTGATTATTTTTCTTGAGTGATTATTAAAGAATTTATCCTCAAAAATATTTTAGCACTAACTTAATTCAAAAATTAATTTATTAGCATAATTCTAGCCTAAACTTGGATAACCACAAATTGAGAAAAGGAAAATCACAAAGTTTGAAATCATCAGCAATGAAAAACGTCTAATTCATTTAGTGAAAGAAAATTTTTAACATGAATTTTTCCATTGATGATCCAAAATATATAGACACTTGTCTATATTATATTTAGCAAACAAATTTAAATTATTATGTTTTGTTTTAAAAAGAATTCTATGTCATTCGACCCATCTAATTCCAACATAGACACTTGTCTATATTAGATTCAGCAAAAAAAAATTAAATGATTATATTTTATTTTAAAAGGAATTCTATGTCATTCTACCTAATTCCAAAATTTTTAATGATTACATTTGTTTTAAAATGAATTCTATGTTTATTCTACCTATATAATTCCAACAATTGAAGAGAGGACTAGAGCTAAACATTTCATGCATTGTAAAAAAATCATGCAAGTACCTCATAAATATTAAGGATATGTGATTTGACTAAAATGAATAAAGATCCAATATAGAGTCATGCAATTGATTCCATCAATAATATTGTAATGGTGGAATATTTCAAGAAAAAAATATATTTTTAAAGCATACACTCTATAAATTTTATAGAACAATAACATTAATATAGGTGATCTTGCACATTGTAATGTATTTTGATCCTACATATTTTAATCAACTTCTTTTTTCTATATTCTAATTTTTAAACAAGTTTATTTTTGGAAGAAATATTTTCAAAGTAAACAATAATGCAATTAACTTCACTTCTTTGTACTTTAATATTTTATGAATAAGTATTTTTGTTAAGATCGTAGCTACTTAATTTCTAATATTTATATTTGATAATATTTTCTATATAGTTATTTTTTGTTAAATTATGAAAGGAGGATTTTGAAAGGCTTCCCTCAACATTTTCCAACAACTCCAATAGGAGTAGAACACATAGAAGGAGTAGAACACACAGAAGAGCATAGTTGAACTAGAGAGGGTTTTGAGAGGATTCCACAACTTATACATCAAGCTCCAATAAGGGATCAATCGACAACCCAAAATAAGGGGTCAAAAAATCTTTAAGTAGGTAGAGATATCCAATAATAAAACATTAAAATCCCATAGGTGGCACTAAAAACCATATTAAAATATTTGCCTAAAGAAAGAATTTAATAACACAATTTAAATATGAAGGGAAGAACTCAGAGACAAACCAACAAATCAAAGGTTTTCAACAGAAAAAAAAAAAGGAGAAAATTTACACAAGAAAAATAATATTTCAAATGTCAAAACTTCAAATAATGCAGGTCCCAATATAGACTCTATTGAACCATCTAGTAAAATTTTGGTTGTGTACGAGCATTCTTCAAGGTTAGAAGCCATCTTAGATTCAATTGAAATAAGTCAAGAAACAGGGAAAAAAGAATTGAAGATGGATTCTAATCAAAAAGTAGGTCACAAGACCAATCAATATCATATGGTAAAAGAAGGTGAAAAGCTTGTAGAGGAAGGTAAGATTAATGTCCTTCCCAACTTTTTTAGCCTTGGTATTAATGAAGATCATCACTTGGAATATTAGAGGACTCAAAGGGAGTCTTTCAAAACAAAATGAAATTAGAAGAATGATTCAGGTAAATCATCCACATCTTGTTTTCCTTCAAGAAACTAAGATGTCAATGGAGGATATGGCCTTAATTGCCAGTACAATTTGGCCAGCTGGAAAAATGGTTTCCCTCAGTTCCCAAGGGACTTCGGGTGGCATTGCTTGTCTTTGGGATCCAAAAGAGGTAGTTATTCACCATATGGTTGGCAGTTGGGGTTTGTTGGCTATAGCTATTCAAAGTAGACATTCCAACCATATTATGCTCTGCATTACTATTTATGCTCCGACTTCTTTGGAGGAAAAAAGAAGATAGTGGAAGGATATTTCTCATATTATCTCTCATTTTCCTAAATCTTGGATCTTGATCGGAGGAGATTTCAATACCATCCTCTCTCTGGATGAGAAAATGGGGGGAAATAGAAATTTGGACAAAAGCACTGACCTCATGAGTGAATATATTGCAAACCTCCATCTTGTGGATATCCAACCAAATAATGGCCTTATGACTTGGTCTAACAGAAGGCAAGGCTTAGCTTGTATAATGGAGAGATTGGATAGGTTTTTGCTCTCTGAAAATTTCTTAATCCATGGTCACATTCCTAAAGTGAAGACTCTTAATAATGTTGGTTCGGATCATTGGCCAGTCATGGTGGAAATATGGAAAACCAATGTGAGTTTCTCTCCTTTTTATTTTCAATTAATGTGGCTTAGAGACATTTCCTTCAGACCTCATGGGAAACAATGGTGGAAGGAAGGTAAACCTAGGCATGGGACTAAGATGTTTTGTTTTGTCAAAAGACTGCAATACATTAAATCAAAAATCAAGACTTGGAACTGGAAAGAGTTTTGGGATGTTCATAAAAAAAACATGAAGTTATTGCTCATCTTGAAATTTTGAATAAGAAAATCCGTTTAGATGGCCTCACAAGGAAGAGAAGTGCAGATGAAATTAAACTCACAACTCAGTTAGAGGAATGGGAAAAAAGAGAAGAAATCTTATGGAAGCAAAAATCTAGAATTCAATGGCTCAAAGAAGGAGATCGAAACACAATTTTTTTCCACAAATCTCTTCTAGATCGAAGATCTCACAACTTTATTTCTTCCTTAAAATCAGATTTTGGAGATGTTGTTTATACTTGGGATGGCATGAACTCTATTGTTGTTGATTACTTTTCCAATATTTTTGCTGCTACTCCCCTTGACTCAGCTTCACAATATAATGTTCTTCAAGCAATCCCTTCTCTTATCACTTCTGAGGAGAAATCTATTTTAACTACTCCTTTTACTATCAATGAGCTTCAACAAGTAGTTTTTAAAATGCAAAAAGGGAAAACCCCGAGTCCCGATGGTTTTCCTATTGAGTTCTACCAAGAGTTATGGGATATCCTTCATGTTGATTTATTAGAGGTGGTGGAAGAAGACAGGAAAGCCAAAGAAATTTTTAAGGTTATCAATAAAACTTATATTACTCTTGTTCCAAAAGCTCAAGAGGTTGATCATATCTCAACTTTTAGACCTATTGCTTTATGTAATGTTCTTCTCAAAATCATTACTAAAATCATGGCAAAAAGGTTGAAGCCTCTTTTGCATAAGATTATTTCCCCAGAGCAAGGGGGTTATGTGGAAGGACGTCAAATAGTATATGAGATAGTTCTTGCTCAAGAAGCCATCCATTCCATGGATATGCAAACTTATCCTTCCATGTTAATTCGGTTAGACTTATCCAAAGCTTATGACAAAGTGGATTGGCACTTCCTTATCAAAGTTTTGAGGCAATTTGGTTTCTCTAAGGATTGGATGGATTGGATTATGGGATGTATCTCTTTAGTTTCCTACTTAGTTCTTATCAATGGCAGTCCTTCTCAGTCTTTCCCGACTTCTAGAGGTATTAGGCAAGGTGACCCGCTATCCCCTTATTTATTCATCATTCTTGTCTGAATGCTTGGGTAGGACTATAACCAAAAAGAGGGAAAACAAAACCCTTGAGGGAGTTACCATTGCTCATGGAGCTAGACCTATCTCTCATCTTCAATTTTTGGATGACTCTACTATTTTAGGTAAAGCTACAGTTAAGGAAGCTTCTAATATTAAGCAAATCATTAGTTGTTTTTCTAAGGCTACTGGGCAGTTGATCAATGAAGACAAATCTAAAGTTATTTTCTTTCATCGCTCTTGCTAGACAGGAATCCATGGTCTTGGATAAGCTAAGATATAAGAAGACCTCTCTTCCAATAACTTATTTAGGTATTCCCATAAATATTCAAAGGCAGAAAAATAAAGATTGGAATTGGTTGTTGGACAAAGTCAAGAAGAAAATTGGAAAGTGGACCAACAAGTGGCTTTCTTATGGGGGTAGAATCACCTTGGTAAAATCAGTCCTTCAAGCTATTCCTATTTATGTTTCTTCCATTTTGAATATTCTAAAGGATGTTCTTCGAGAATTGGATCAAATCAGTCATCGTTTCCTTTGGAGTGGTACTAAGGAGAAAAGAAAATGGGCCTTGGTGAAATGGGATACTTTATGTCTTCCTAAGAGTGAAGGGGGGTTAGGTTTAAGGTCTTCAATTAATAACAACAAAGCTTTAGCTACTAAATTATATTGGAGGATGTTGCATAACCCCAATGCTCTTTGGGCCAATAATCTCCATACTAAATATGTTGAGAACAAAAGTCCTGAAGACCTTGTTCGCTATCAACTTCCTACCAAAGGTTCTCCCATTTTAGCAGTTCTTAAGACTGGTGAGGATTTGATAAAGAAAAAATTATTTTGGATCATTCATAATGGTCAACATGCAAATTTTTGGACAGATTCTTGGGATGGTCACAAGCCTTTGATAACTCAATTTCTCGATTGGAGGCCTTGGATGGAGGAGCTTCACCGAGCTAATTGGATAAAGGTGGCTAATTATTATCGGTACCATACTGGTAATTCAAAGTTTGGTAGATATTGGATCCCTATTGAGGACTGGCCTATTCAAATCCTAGAAAGGCAAAGACAAGATATCCAAGGCATCCTTCATATGAGATCCCTCTCTTGGTCCCATGAAAAAGATTGTTTTGGATGGAACAACACTACTAAGGGTGAGTATTCAGTTGCTCAAGGTTATTTGACCTTATGCCATAATAATCCCAACCATTCTTCTGACATTTTTTCTCAATTGTGGGCTCAAAAGCTCTGGCCTAAGGTGAGGTTCTTTAATTGGATTTTATTGCATCGTAGGGTGCTTACTGGTGAGCAACTTATGAAGCATGGTTTTCATGGCCCTTTTAGATGTGAAATGTGTGAAGAGAATGTAGAAAATATCAACCATATTTTTATTGAGTGTACTTTAGCATCTGAGTTGTGGAGGAGAATGGCCACTTTACTTGGCTAACAGTGGTCCAATTTTTTTACTTTTGAACAGACTTTGGAGGGATTGGCCTAATCAAGAGGGTGTTGATCATTTTATTAGGCAGTTAGTTTGGATGGGTTCTACCATTCTTCTTTGGAATATTTGGAATGAAAGGAACAACCGAATTTTTAATCAAGATAGTAAGGATATTCACTATATTTGGCAAAAGACCATAGCCAACTTAGTTGAATTAGTCCATCATCTCCTTAATCACCCCCAAAACTCCCACCAAATATGGGATCAAGTGATGCAAAGATTGAATATTAAACCTTCTAAGGGCAACCATCTTAAAGGGAATGTGAGTATTAGTAAATTGGATAGGAATAGAAATTGGCAACCTCCTCCTAAGGATTTTGGAAAAGTCAATACTGATGGAGCCTCTAGAGGGAACCCTGGAAAAGCCAGTGTGGGAGGAATTGGTAGACTTTCAGATGGCTCCCTGGTTTTTACTTTTGCTGAGAATTTGGGTATTCTTTCCAATAACCTTGCTGAGGGGTATGGTATCCTCAGAGGTCTTTAGGAGGCTACTAAGGTTGGATGGGAAAAGGTGATAGTTGAGTTTGACTCTCAACTTATGATTAATCTCTTGAAGAATCCTTCTAAGAATCATAAGGTGGATTGGAGAATAAAAATAATTATTGAGAAGATTCAGTTAATCCAGATGGGATTTTTGAAAGTTGATTACAATCATGTGGTCAGAGATCAAAACAAGAGTGCTGATGCTTTAGCTAATTGGGCTTTGGACAAAGGTGATCTTACTTGTTATGGCCACCCTCCTATATGGTGGGCTTCTCAAATTAGGGAAGCTCTTCTTTCTATCATTTCTTTGGATGGCTCCAGTTTTGAAGGTACCTAGTTTCTTCTTGTTTTTTTTTTTTTTTGCTTCTCTTTGGTTCATTCAATTTTTTTTTAGTTCCCTAGCTCATTCTATTCTTTATTTTGTTTCCTCTGTTGATTCTTGCCTTAATAGTCTTCTGGTCTAGATAGGTCTTTGTTTTGTTCATTTTTTATTTCTTTTTTCCTTTTTGTTTTTTTTGTTTAGTTTTTTAAGGTGGGTGGGTTTTTTTATTTTGTTTTGTTTTTGTGTTCTTTGTGTTGTTTTTTGTTGTTTTGTTTTTTTTTTATGTTTTTTGTTATTGTTCTTGTGTTTTTTTTTTCGTTCTTGTTCTTGGGTTTCTCTTTGTTTGTGTTATTTCGTGTTTTTATGGGTGAGTGTTTTCTATATTTTTTGTTTTTTTTTATTGTCTATTGTTGGTTGTTTTTTATTTTTATTTTTGTTTTATTTTTTAATTTTTTAGGTTTTGGTTGTGTTTATTTTTCTTGTTCTTTTTTTTGGGTTATGTCTTTGTAGTGTTCTGTTGTTTTTGTCTTGTTTGTGTTTTGTTATGTGTTTCTTGTGTTTTTCTATGTGGTTTGTGTTGTGGTTTCTTTTATCTTATTGTGTGTGTTTGGTTGTGCTTTTGTTTTTGACACACTCAAGGAGCATGTTTTTTATTTTATTTTATTATTTTTGTTGTTATCTTCTTATTTTTAATTGGGTTTGTGTGTTTGTTTGCTCCTTGAGTGTGTCAAAGGTGGTAGTCCAGGTCTAATTCCTAGGTGTTTTTGGCGAAATGGATACCCCTGCCTCCTTGGGTCTTACCCGAAAGTGGCATCCCTTTTGGGATGTTTTCCACACAAAAAAAATTGAAAATTAAAATATGGAAAGCCCACTCCAAACCATATTTGACACCTTGAAACAAGCGAGCCCCAACAACAAAAAGGAACAACCCCAACATATTGGAGCACGATAAAAAGGAAAAAATAAAATTTGAAATGTTCGTTCGAACTTGAAAATTCCTACCTAGCGAGAAAAAGGAACACAACCTTCCATCCTGAAACCCAAATCTAGAATCCTGGATGAAACACTCCATCAAGTCGTAGTTGGGAAAGCAAGAAATAAGAAACCATAAAACAATAAACCCTTGCTATGAAAGCCACCCAAAAAAACTGCAGATCCATGCAACTCCACTGAAAATAGTGACCTTGTTTCTACCCAAATGAAGAATAGAACCCTACAAGACTGAGTAGAAAAGAACACCTGGTATTGAGGCCTCACCACCTAGAGGATTTGGAATAAACCTACAATGATATCAACATGAAGAGCGATTTATCCCTAACTAAAAACTATGCGCTTACGAAGATAAATGAGCAAAAAAAGCTAAAGTGCCAGAGAATACAAAAAAAATCAAACATGCTACCAAAAGAATAAAAATATATAAATAAAACCTACCTAGACTATATCATGTCAAAAAATAATCGAATCAGAACACCCCACCCAGTGTGGGCCTGAGACTGTTAGTTAGCCAAAAATATGCACTTAACCATTAACTATAGTATTAATCAAACGAGTGTTTAAATAATACATCATGCTAAACGTTAGGAGATATCCCGAGATATCTGCCACTAACGTAGCTAACAAATGCGCTTAATGAATAAGCGCTAACAACTAACTACGTAGTCAAATTGACTACGACTAACCTAAGATATTTAGATAAATATCTAAAGGTAAATAGTAAAAGTAATAACCTAGTAGTAAAAGTAAATACTAGTGGTAAAAAGTAACAAGCTACTTTTTACCATGCAGTAAATAAAATCTACCTAATGTAGGGAAAGGGTAAAATATCCAAATGATGGAATATTTACTCTAACATCCCCCCTTATTACATTATTTGGGTAATACATACTTATCCTCCTATACAACAATATTTGGGTAAAGTATATAACTGCCCCAATACAGTGAAAAGGATGTCGATCTGCTGGTTCTTGTTCTGTCATAGTACTCTGGCTGCTTCTAAGCAAAAAAGTGGGTCATTCCTCACTTTGTCTTCACACCAACGAATGTCCTTATAGTAATCACATCATCCAACCGAATTGCATGGGTAACCAGCCGTTGCAATCGCTAGGTGTAGTAGAGTAGATCACTTCATACGAGATTCATTCATTTTACAATATGAGTTTGAAAAATATTAGGTTGCTAAGGTGTCGGTCACAGCCAAAAATGCACCCTTATAAGTTCCCCCCTTCTCGTTGCAAAACATGTTGTATTTAATTTCTGAAAGAAGTGTGACTAAGGTGTTGGTCGTAACCGAAAATGCACCCTTATAAGTCTTCTTCCCTTTTTACAAAAATTTGTGAAGAAAAGAAATGTATATCCCCCCTTAATTACAAAATATGTGCAACTCAAGAGTTTTGTGAAGGATTTTTACAAATATTGCCTCCTAGGCAATTTTACACCATAAAAAGTCTCTTCTTTTTATTACAAGGACTTCAAACATTAAGAGTTTGCTATTTATGAAGCCTAAAAGAGGTACAAATCACCCCTTATTTGTAAGAACTTCAAACAAAAACTTATGCTATTCTATGAAGCCTAAAAAAGAGAGAGAGGATAATGGTGCTTTGCCCAATGTGACAAACATGTGTTTTCCCTCTACAATACTGTTTTAGCAATGAGCACTTTGTGTGCTTTTTCTAAACCAGAATCGAAATCTGAATTAGACACTTCACTAGCAATGTTGCCTTTGTTTTGATTTTGTGTTGTGCCTTTGTCTTTCTTGTTTTGCTTGTTTTTGAACCAACACCGATTGGTGTCATGGTTATCTTTCTTACAATATGAGCAAAACCGTTTTTGAGATTTCTTTCCCTTACCTTTTGAGGATGATCCTCCCTTGTTATAGTTTTCTTTCTTCTTCTCAACCTTATTGTGTGAATAAAGTGCACTATTAGATGCTTCATCGTTTTGGAGTTGATTAGCTTCCTCAGTTTGAAGCAAATTGACTAACTCCACAAAGGTGAGAGTTCTTTGTGAAACAGAAAGGGATGTAATCAAACTTTTGTAGGATTCAGGAAGGGCTCTCAAGATAACTGAAGTCAAAATGGTGTCCTCAACTTTGGCCCCTAAAGCATTAAGCTTAGTCTTCAGTTCTACAGTTCTGTAGAGGAAGGTTTCTACCGACTCACCCGACTTCATATGCGAGTGTATGAAGTTGGGTTTGAAGGTTGAGAACCATGGATTGATTCTTTCCTTCAAAAATGGTGGACAAGGAATCCCATGCATCTTTTCCATTCTTTGCCTCACTAATGTGAGGTTGTACCTCATCAGAAGTGGCTAGAAGGATTAACATGAGTAGACGATTGTTCTTTTTATCCCATTCTCTTTGATCAGCTCTTGTTGTTGTGGGTCGTGGTGTAGTGCCAGCAACTAAGTCCCACAAGTCCTCTACAGTCAAAATGGCTTTCATCTTAGTTTTCCAAGTTGTATAGTTATGACCTTTTAGCAATTGAGATTCACTCAAGTATTTGTTAATTGTTGCCATGAGGAAGGTCCTACAATGCACTAAGATGATATTCCTGTCACTCTCAAGTGGTATTTAATGGCACCTTCCTGAAGATTCTCTTGAAAAGAGATAATCAGGTGGAGGAAATTAAGCCAAACACATAAGAGTCGAAAGGTTTAATTCACTCAAACAACTATTTAATGGCACCTGCCTTAACACCCTTCAAAAAGGATGAAAATTTGGAGGAATTTAAGCCAAACAAATAAGAGTGAATTAGGGGTTTTGTTTTGATTTAGGAGAATATATCAAGTTTTTAGAAATGGCTTCTAATTGTGCAATTTGAGTTTACACAAATTTGTGAAATTTTGGGGTATGGTGTGTTCTTGATGCTATGACTTATAATTGCATAAGAAAAATGCAATAATCAAACAAGAATTCCCACAAAATTATTATCACTTAGGTGTCGGATGCAACCGAGAATGCACCTATTTTGCCAATTTTGAAATGAAGGTGTCGAGTAAAATCGAGAATGCACCTTATTTCCAACTGTTGCAACAAAAATGTGTATTTGTGCAAGAATGATATGTTTATGTCTCCTACTTTGTTTTACAATTTTGCAAAAGAAGTACAAGTGTTGTCTTCCCCCCTTAATTTTCAAAATAAACAAAAAATGAGCACCCCTTCCAAGACAAGTCGACACACGACCCGCGTTTGAAAGGTTTCCAGTACTAGTCGACACATGACTTAGTTTTCTTTCTTTCTTCTCAATGTTGCAAAAAAATAGAATGTGCAAGTACATGAATTATATCTCCTTTTTAGAGAAATCAAATGCACATTTTGCCTTTGATTTTTACAATATGTGTTTCCTTGTTTTCGAATGTTGCCAAAACTAACAAGGTTTGAGAAGAATTTGAGGTACACTATTTTGCAAGAAAATTGGTTCTTTTCTTTGTCTTATATCCCCAATGTTGGAGAAAACAAAAACCTTCTATGTCTTCAATTTGCAAAAGTGAAACCCCTTTTTTTAGTTTTAATTTTTAATTTGCTAAATGTTAAAAACAAATTAATTCTAAATCCTTAATAAAAATATTAATTAAATTTTTAGAAAATCAATTTAAAAAAAAATGATTTAAAAAAAATAACTAATATTTAAATAAAAAAATATTTTAAAAAAAATTGTTTGGTAATTAAAACATTCAGAAAAGAAAAAATATTAAAACATTGTGCAAATATTAAAAGGGCACGAATGTTTTATATTAAGCCTTTATAAGGCTTGGAAGGAAGGCTATTAAAGCCTTAATGCTTGCGCGCGCGCAGAACAAAAGGACTATCGTCCTTTGTAATTTGCTTCGGGACTTTAGTCCCACATGCACGATGAAGCGCTAAGAAAGTGGTTTAAAAAATATTTGCCTCACCTTTGATTTCGAATGCCTATGGGTATTCAAGGATGCCGTCTGTTTTGCCGTCCAAACCAACACAGAGCCACTACGTATGCACGCATAGAATGAATCAAAAATTGCCACGTGTCAATTCTCCATATCACCCGATCAACCTCCACCTCACCCGATCAGTGTTCGATCAATGCTCCACATCAGCACCTCAGGATCTGTGCCCGAGGTCATGTTAGTCAGATCATGCGTGCGGTGTCAGGCATGTCAGTCTTTCGGGTTGTTGCACCCAGTCATCCGATCCATGATCGTGCCTAGTTAGATTCAAATGCCATGTGAGTCATGTTAGGTTTAGGGTGTCAGGTCGGTCTAGTCCTGAGTCCCGAGGTGTTAGGTCGATCAGATTTATCGATCGTGTCAGTTTCCATTGTAGGGTGTGGTCCACGTCTGTTGACGTCGACCAACATGTCTATCAGTCTGACAGCGTCCAAAGCCTGATAGACCCGATGGTGCTCCTGCCCTCGAGTTGTGTCACCAGTCATCGAAGGCTCCTCTCTGGTCGACGGTGATTGTCCTGTCAGTTGGGTCGGGGGGCCGCACATGGGCCTCCTACCCACTATGCGGGGGCCACGGTCATAGTCACGCATGGATCTGCATGGACTCTCTAGCTGGGCATTCCTACCCACGGGGGCGCATAGTGGCCACCTGGCCTGTGGGGGAGGACGCGCCTACCCTCATCCAAAACCTAGTATACTACAATCAAGGGGTCGGAGGCTCCTCTCCGGTCCACTCAATAATAAAATTAAATGTGCGACAACAAAAAATATTAATGAAAAATTCAACCTAAAAATCGATCAAACTCAGCAAAGATTGCTTGGCACGACGAAAGAGGGGCCTCTCGCCTCTCCAGTGGAATGAGAGTGGCTCTCGTCTTCGCCACTTGGAACGAGGGTCGCTCTCTTCACGCTCACAGGAACTAGAGGTGAAACCTCGCGAATGATACCAATGTTAGTTAGCCAAAAATATGCACTTAACCATTAACTATAGTATTAATCAAACAAGTGTTTAAATAATACATCATGCTAAACGTTAGGAGATATCTCGAGATATCTGCCACTAACGTAGCTAACAAACGCACTTAATGAATAAGCGCTAACAACTAACTACGTAGTCAAATTGACTACGACTAACCTGAGATATTTAGATAAATATCAAAAAGTAAATAGTAAAAGTAATAACCTAGTAGTAAAAGTAAATACTAGTGGTAAAGTAACAAGCTACTTTTTACCATGCAGTAAATAAAATCTACCTAATGTAGGGAAAGGGTAAAATATCCAAATGATGGAATATTTACTCTAACAGAGACAACCATCTTGCCTCAGTTGGATTGAGAATATAGATTGCAAACTACCCAAACAAAATCACACCATGGGATCAAAACAAACAAATCAGCTATCCTCCCAGTGAGGGATCCCATAATGGAATCCCACCTAACTTAACCACGTAGCCTAGCCACTAGTTGGGATCTAGAAAAGGGACGAATAGTAGAAGCCACACCATCCGAAAAGGAAGATCTGCAACAGAGTGCCCAATGACAAAAAAATATTCCATCTTGGAAATCTACGAAGACAAAAACCCCATATATCCCATCTGACCCAGCACAGGGTAATTTGAGGAGACTACCCAAACAATGCTCATCCATAGACTGGTCTAGCCAACTATCCATCAGCAAAGTGAGATATCACGGTTCCTTCAGCTACCCAACCTTCCACCCAACCCCCAACTACTGTGCCATCAGTTGACCCCATCCTTCCACCCAACCATCCCATCTGCATCAATGGTAACAATGAATAAACTAAAGATCCAATAACCTAGAACAATCCAATATATGAGATCACCCAACAACACAACCAATTATTAAATATACTTTAGCTGAGCCAACCAGGTTCCAACTTCCTAGCCTTCCTCCCAAAAAGTCAACTGTAGTTGTAAAATCATCTAAAAGAGAAGTACTCTGCTCAAAAGAGCATTTGGGTTGCAAGAGGTTCCAAAAATGAGAGATCAGAATTTTATCATATAAATATTTTCTATATAATTATTTAATAACCTACTTGAATTGAATACATAACATTTTAATTAGTGAGACTATAGTGATAATTGTGATCAATGAAAATATATAAAAATATATCAATAACCTATTTCTATTTCATAGATTAGTCTTCTTTTCCCTTTACAAATTTTAGTAGAATATATTTTAAGGGATTTAACCTCATTAAGGATTGGATGTCATAAATTTTAGCAATCCAACCACATTGTTGACCTAAGATGCATGGTATAATAGTAGACTAGTCAATTGAATCAAAATTGATATATCCCATTAATTTCCATCCAAGGGAGTATCCTCGTCTACATATTTAAGGAGGCATATATATTCATCCTCCAATATTTATTCCAATGTCAAATCCATTAATTAGTATGAGTGCTAGATCTTATAGCCAATATCGGCATAATATTTTAGCATTGGCAATAATAGCTACCAATTTTGGTGTCATCCTTAAGTATTGGTACTAGCACTAGCTACCAACATTAATTTTATTATTATGTATTGGCACTAAAAACATGTCACTATCATCCTTCAACATGAGCATCAACAATAGAGATATCTTTTAACATTAGTGCCAACACTAGATGATGACAGTGTTCGTGTTATCTTTTGATATTTTTATTATGTCCACTTCTAAAGCCCATAACTTTTTCACTAGTAATATTTTTTAAGATTATGACAACTAGGTTAAAAAACATTCTAGATTGTGTTATCTTAGAGGAACAAAGTAGTTTTGTTTGTGGTAAACAAATTCTTAATGGTGTAATCATTGCACTCGAGGCTATACATTCTCATCATTCCATGAAAAATAGGTATGCTTCTAAAATTATATATGAACAAAGCATATGACATGGTTTTCCAAAGTTTGCTACATGATATTATCAAAACATTTGTTTTGATCAAGGTTAGCGTGGATAGAATAAATGTTGTTATACCACTACAAAATATTATGTTTTTACCAATAGTTCTAATGTTAATTACTTTAAGTCATCTTGTGAACTCTACCAAGGTGATCCACTACCATCGTATCTATTTATTATTCTTGAAAGGGCATTAGAGAGAGCTTTTCTAAAGGTAAAAAAAGAAGGAAAAATCAAAGGTATTCATGTTGCAAAGAATAGTCCCTTTGAATCTCATCTTCAATTTATTGATGAAAGTTTTCTTTTAGGTCGTCCCTTAGTATGGAGACCATGGATTTGAAATCAATATTATCATACTATGTGATTAGTATTCGAAAATTGGTTAATACTACAAAATATAGGATTTTTTCACTAACACTACCCTAGATTTACAATGGGTTATTATGGATATTTTTGTGTTTAAAATTGAAAATTTTCCATCAACCTAATTGGGTATTCCTTTGTTTCGTAAAGAAATTAAAAGAAGCTTTGGGTATCTTATTTGAATAGAATGAAATCTTGTTTGACAGATTGGAAAAGTATGTTCTTAAATATGGTAGGAAGGTTGCAACTCATAAATACTACATTGTGATCCATCCTTATTTATATGATGTCAATTTCAGGATTAGCAGTAGGTATAAAATTAAAATTTGACAAAGTTAAAAGAGGATTTCATTAGAAAGTATGCCAAGAAAGATTTAGGTTTCCTCTTTGTAATGGGGATAGGGTTTGCAAAGGAAAGAATATTGGAGGACCATGCTTGCATAATTATAGACTAATGAGTTTGGCCTTAGGAGTAAAATATGGGTGGAGATTATATGGAGATCATAGAAAGAGCTAGGCAAAAATATTGCTTCAAAAATATATAGGTTCTCTTGATGCAATGAAGTTATTTAGAAAAATAACCCTACCCAAATTATCGCCAACATGGAACTTCATATCAAATACTTTGCATATGATAAAGAATCATATTAGATGGTCAATCAATGAGGGAAATCATAAATGTTTTTGGTTTGATAATTGGTTATAGCCTTATCCTCTTGTCTCTCATTTAAAATGGAAACCATTGGCTCAAATATGCCTAGCTTGTAAATGCCTAAAGGTCAAAGATTATATTAATGTGAGCAAAATATCCAAATCATGGATTTCTAATAGGAACATGGTTGAAGGAGAGGAGCTTAAACTAATTGCATATAATCTTCAAAATATGCTTCAAGAGTTCTATTTTCTATTCTTACATTAAAGGATGAGTTTGTTTTAAATATATCAAAAGATGGTGGAAACTTGATCAAGTTGGGATATGAGGACTTAGAGTAATCAAAATTTCCTACTCCCAAATATTTCCCTTGGAAGAATGTGTGGTCACTAGAGGATCTCCCTAAGGCCTTAAGATTCTTTTGGTTAGAATTGCAAAGCAAAACTACTATAGGAAAGAGTCTACAAATAAGAGGATATGATGGACCTTTCATATGTACCTTATATGAAAATGATTTAGAAACATTATACCATTTACTACTTCATTGTATCTTTGCTCACACCATTTATGGTTGCTTTTAAAAAAAGATGAGAATATATTGGGTAGCTCCACCAACATTGAAAGAGTTGACAAAATATTGGATTAATTATTGCAAAGCTAAAGTATTATGTATTCTATAGAGGATTGGTCCTACCATTATTTGTTAGAATTTATGGCTTTAAAGAAATAATATAATTCTTAAAAATAAATCTTAAAATTATGCCCAAGCTTGGAACCATATTATTGCCTCTCTTACAAAATGTTTATAGATATGGTGTTCATCATGGGAAGTTTCAAATGTAGAAAAGGATATGGTAACAACTTGGTTATAGAACTCGAACATACATGGAAGATTCATATGCGATAATGGCATTAGAAACAATTATTTGCTTTGATCTATTGTAAAATAGAAATATCTAGAAATTAGGTTTATCAAAATTAATTCTTATAGTACTCTCAAAGGAAATCTAGGAAAAGTTGGTAGAGATGGTATTTTTGAAATTATGAAGACAAATTCTCCTCACTTATTTAGAACTATATAGAACTTCAACAAACAACTATGCAAATGCTAGAACACTTCTTACAAGGATTAAAATTGCAATTGAAAAAAATATGGAAATATATTTCAATTGAGAGGGATTCACAAATTGTTATTAATGTTATAAACCAAAATGGATGTGGGAATTAGATAAAAAATAATTAAGTGGAGGCAATCTCTTGGAAATGTGAACATATCTATAGAAATAGAAATAAGATAGCAAATAATTTAGTCAATTAAGGTGTTGATCTTCATCTTGATGAAATATAAATTTTACAAGATAACTAAATGAGTAAGATTTTACCTCTTAATAAAAATGGTGTCTAAGAAATTGATTACAAAAACATAGCACTTCGAGAAAGATAAAGAATCTATTTGATAAAAAAAAATGAAAAATACCATCAATATCTTAAAATTCAACTGGCAGTAATTCGGTTGGTCAACTTAATCAATAGTGGCCTCTCCAAGGATCAACAAAGATAACAGTCAATGAAGGGTCAACCAAGGTAACAATAGGTGTGTGGAGTGCCAATCAAATGCGCTCTGGCCAGCCCCTCAGGCTAGCCGAAAAATACCTATAATAAAAGATAATTTAACTACCCTCAAGGGCTAGGTGGATTGGAAAAGGCTTGACTAGCCAAGTACTTGCCAAAAAAAGACCTAGGTTCAAACCTTAGGGATATGCTGCCAGATTTAGCAAAGGTAGTAGTCCATGCTAAATCCTCGGAGTATGCGTCAAACTGACGATGACGGTACAAACCCTGAGTGACGGGTGGTCTCCATATCATGTAAGATCAACAACAACGAGACAAATAAATTACTAGGAGTAGTCTCTATGATTTGAACCTTACACTTGCCAATTAATAAAAATAGTAAATGTAACCAACTCCCCTAAGTAACCATATATATATATATATATATATATATATATATATATATATATATATATATATATATATATATATATATTAATTTTACTAACCTAATAACAAATATAATATTTTGATAAAAATAATCCCAACAAAAAAAACCACATACAATTTTTATATATATACCAACCCCTCCCATATTATCCTAAAAATTTGAAACTAAAAAACAATAAAAAAAATCTTGAGGAAAGGCAAGACATAAAATAACACTTTTAAATCTTCTAAAAAGTCAACTGATTAACTTTCGTATTAAACCTGTACTTTCAACAACCGTTGAATCACATCATTCTTAATATTCGCTTTTGGCTAATCCCTATCATGTGTGCTTTGAAGAACCATTACACCACCTCATTCTTAATATTCGATTTTAGCTAATCCACTATCACGTAGTGACTACTGATTTGATTAAAATAAGAAAAAAACTTAAGCTGAAGCCCCTTTCCACCTGATTTAATTAGAATAAAAACTCTTAAGCTGAAGCCCCTTTCCACCAATAAGTTAAAATTCACCCAAAATTCAACTATGGTTATTTAATTGACAATTTAAAACATATTAAAATTATAATTTTATAATTAATGTCTTATATTATAAAGATTAACTAAATTATTATAACACTAATATATAACCACCATGTAATATGAATAACACAATAATCCATTTAAAAATATATATAACTTAAACAATTTTATATTTATATAATATATGTATTTTTTTATATAATTTTTTAATTTTTAATAATTATTGGGTGGTACTTGTTTCCAAAGACTAGTGGATTGGTAAGACTTTGAACACTTATCAATAGGTAACCTAGGTTCAAAACTTGGGGACATGCCCAATAAAGGATAAAGGTAGTCTGTTCGCTCAGTGAGCGCCCGAACATGCTCAATAAAAAGCAAAGGTAGTAGTCTGACTTGAACGGTACCACTGACGAGTGCACGCCAACCTGACGACAGCAGTAACGACCTTGAACCCTCTCGCTAGGCCACGAGGAGAGGCAGGCGTTATAGAGGCAACTTCAATGATTTGATCTGTTTCAAGACAGAAATCTTGAGGAGAATGTCTAATCCCATACCCAGTTGTTAAAGATGAAAGAATATTATCTATTTAACTGATATTTAAAATAAAATAAAATTAATGGGTGATATTGGGAAGAGTGAAAATGCAGAGTCAAATAAAATTGAAGAGAAGAGAAGGTTTTCAAAAGTACACTAAGAGTGAAAATGCAGAGTCAAATAAAATTGAAGAGAAGAAAAGGTTTTCAAAAGTACGCTACGCGAAAAGCAGCCCATCACAGTGTTTTTATGAAAGATATTTTTAAACTTATAGTGATTGAAAATTTATTGCGCCAGAAGGGAGGGGCTTACTATAATGACCTCTGTTTACATTGATCAACTCGTATCACACAGATCACAGATTTTTTTCCCTAGGATTTTAAATCTGATATTAACATGAAACATTACTTACATTGAGTAAGACACAGATTTTGTTTCCAAGACTTTAGATCAATTAACGCTCCACGTACTAGTGCACAGCACGGGTCTTCGATTCGCCAAACGACGGACGCTCCACGTACTAGTGCACAGCACGGGTCTTCGATTCGCCAGACGACGGACGCTCCACGTACTAGTGCACAGCACGGGTCTTCGATTGGCCAAACGACGGACGCGAGATTTTCTTTCATTTTTGTTTTCAGTCGTGTTGCGTGGGTATTTCTTCTTTCAAAGATTTTTTTTTTTTAAATGTTTGGTCATTAGAAGATCTTTTTAAGGTTTTAACATTCTTTTGGTTAGTTATTTAAAGTAAAAATTTTATAGAAAAAAATCTACAAAGAAGAGGATATGATGGACTTTTTAGATGTACCTTCTATGAAAATGATTTAGAAACATTAGACCTTACTTCTTCATTGTATCTTTACTCAGTATTTAGGGTTACTTTTGAAAAAATATGAGAATATCCTTTAGGGTTTCTTTTTTTCAAAGTTGACGAAATATTGGATTAATTATTTCAAAGCTAAAGTATTATGTACTCAATGCTAAAGCATTAAGTATTCTATAGAGTATTGGTGCAACCATTATTTGTTAAAATTTATGGCTTTAAATAAATAATAGACTTCTTCAAAATAAATCTTAAAATCATGTTCATGTCTAACCATATTATTGCTTCTCTTACAAAATGTTTATAGATATGGTGTTTATCATTGGAAGTTTCAAATGTAGAAAAGGAGATGGTGACAACTTGGTTATGAAACTTGAACATACATGGAAAATTTATATGCCATAATGGCACTATAAACAATTATTTGCTTTGATCTATTGTAAAATAGAAATATCTAGAAATTGGGTTTATCAAAATTAATTCTTATAGTACTTCCAAAGGAAATTTAGTAAAAGTCGGTGGAGGTGGTATTTTTGAAATTATGAAGACAAATTCTCTTCACTTATTTAGAACTATATACTATATAGAACTTCAACCAACAACTATGCAAAGGCTATAACATTTCTTACAAGGATTAAAATTGAAATCTAAGAAATGATGAAAATATATTTCAATTGAGGGGACTCAAAAATTGTTATTAATACTATAAACCAAAATGGATGTGAGGATTAGATAAAAACATAAAATTATTATTGATGTTCATCATTTATTAGTGGAGACAATCTCTTGGAAATGTAAACATATTTATATAAATAAAAATCAGATAGCAAATAATTTAGTCAATTAAGGTGTTGATCTTCATCTTGATGAAATAAATTTTAGAAGATAACTAAATGAATAAGATTTTACCTCTTAATAAAAATAATGTCTACAAATTGATTGTAAAAAACATAACACTTCGAGATAAAAAATATATTTGATAAAAAAAAATGAAAAATACCTTCTATCAGAATGAACAACACTTTGATTCATAATGGAGATGGTTTAAATAATACAATTCAGGACTATAATAGCCCGGAGGTTACGAAACCATCCGAGGCTGAAATAGAACCTGTTATAACAAATAACAGGTTCAGCCTAATTAACAAATAAAATGTAATAACAAATATATGCTAACAAATATACGCTAACATCCCCCCTTATTACATTATTTTGCAATACAAAGAGAGCTGCGAAACAATTCAAATTTGACACGTGCAAGTGCCTTAGTGAAAATGTCTGCAACTTGAGCATCAGTGGGAATGTGCCGAAGCTGAATTCGGTGCCTCGAAACTTCATCTCGAATGAAATGACATTGTGTGTCAATGTGTTTTGTTCTTTCATGATGGACTGGATTCTTGACTAGGTTCATAACACCCTGATTGTCGCAAAACAAGTGTATTGGAGATTTGGATGGATGGCCCATACTTGTCAGAATGCGACGCAACCATATCACTTCGCACACAGCTTCACGTGCGACGCGATACTCTGCCTCTGTTGATGAAATAGCAACCACCTGTTGCTTCTTGTCGTGCCAAGAGACAGGACCGGATCCAAGATGAAAAATATATCCAGAAGTTGACTTGCGATCATCAAATGATCCGGCATAGTCGGAGTCCGTGTATCCTTGCAAGAAGAATTTGTTGTTCCTCTTGTATTCTAGGCCATATTCTATTGTGCCACGGACATAGTGAAGAACACGTTTTGTGGCTTTCCAATAAGTGGTCTTAGGCTCCCGCATGAACCTCGAAAGATAGTTGACAGCAAATACGAGATCCGGCCTAGTATTGGTCGGATATATGAGACTCCCAATCAACTGTCGATAGAGAGTACCATCTACCCGAGGTGAATCATCATATCGCGATAACTAAAGTCCAGCCTCCATCGGAGTTGCCATTGGCTTGCAATCAGTCATGCGATATTTTTCTAGCAATGTCTTGGCATATTTTTTCCGAGACACTTTGATGGAGTGCTCCTTCCGGCTGAATTCCGGACCAAGACAAGAATGGAGAAGTCCGAGATCCGACATCTCAAAAGATTGACACAAGTCTCTTTTGACAAGAGAGATCATAGTTTCGAACTCCCCGTAATGAGCAGATCATCAACATAGAGTACAAGCAACACTATCTCGTAACCCCGTTTCTTGAAATAGAGGTTTGCATCCGACGGACATCTCTTAAAACCATTCTGCAGGAGGTGATTGTCCATTTTTATATACCAAGCTCGAGGAGCTTGTTTCGTGCCATATAAGGATTTGACCAATTTGCAAACTTTCTGCCGTTGGCCTTCCACCGCAAATCCTTCTGGCTGAGTCATATAGACTTCTTCTTGGAGATCACCATTCAGAAAGGCACTTTTGACATCCATCCGATGAACTTTCCACCCAAACTATGCCGCCATAGCACAAATAACTCGAATTGTTGTCATCCGAGCAGTAGGTGCAAAAGTTTCCTCGTAGTCAATGCCTTCCTTTTGAGCATAGCCCTTTGCAACAAGACGGGCCTTATGCTTATCAATTGTCCCATCTCGCTTTGTACTTGACTTTATACACCCATTTGCAGCCAATGGGTTTCTTTCCATGCGACAGATCGACAAGCTTCCAAGTTTTGTTTTTCATCAAAGACTTATACTCCGCATCCATAGCAGCCTTCCACTGAGGCTCACCGAGAGCAACTTGTACTGATGCAGGTTCAAGATCGTCTATGGAAGACATAAACACCTTATCACTATCAATATCCATATCTTCCGTATCTCTTGCTGGATCTACGTAAAGTTCTTCAAAAGACTCGACACGGATCATCAACCCCAGCATTCTCTCGTTGCAGCTTTCTCCCGTCGAGCCATGTCTGCGAGTATGAGGCCTATCCAAAGTCAAATCTGGTGGAGTAGATAGCTTAGAGTCTTTGATTGTATTTGTATACCACTTTGGATTCTTCTTCTTAGGTGTTGAAGAAGATGCGGAAGAACCTCCAACCTTTGATGAAGGAGATTTAACAACCTGAGTTTCCACAAGGTCTAGGTATACATCTGATGTGTTTGCCGATGTGAAAGCCTCATCAAAAACAACATCTCTACTTATGTGAATCTTCTTGGTTAAGGGATCAATCAAACGATAACCCTTAGAGTGCTCATCATACCCAAGAAGAATACACTTCAATGACTTCTCATCTAGCTTCTTCCTTTTCTCTTTTGGTATGTGCATGAAAGCTTTACACCCAAAAATGCGTAGATGAGAAATGGAGGGTTTCCTACCACTCCATGCTTCCCGTGGATTCATTCCTTGTAGGGCCTTTGTGGGTGCCCTATTCAACAGATATACTCGCTGTGGTGACA
The DNA here is from genome assembly GCA_028583015.1 of Wollemia nobilis. Classification (NCBI taxonomy): domain Eukaryota; kingdom Viridiplantae; phylum Streptophyta; class Pinopsida; order Araucariales; family Araucariaceae; genus Wollemia; species Wollemia nobilis. The sequence goes on along the minus strand of JAQPPZ010009797.1, from coordinate 19,415 downwards.
GCTTCTCGCCCAATATAGTTGCTCAAGTCTAGCTCCCGTGAGCATGCAACGAACCATTTCCATGATGGAACGATTCCTCCTTTCAAGGAACTCCATTTTGTCGAGGAGTATAAGCAGTAGTTAACTGTCTTGTGATCCCATTTTCTTTCAAGAATGCAGAAAATTCTTTAGAGGTGAACTCCCCCGCTCGATCTGAGCTGAGGGTCTTTATAGAAGTCCCTGACTCCTTCTCAACGGATTTCTTGAATTGCTGAAAGAAGCCAAATGCTTCAGATTTCAGTTGAAGAAAGAATACCCACATCTTTCGTGAGTAATCATCCACAAATAACTGAAAATACCTCTTACCCCCACAACGGTTGGGAGTGAAGGGACCGCACAGATCAGTATGAACCAACTCCAGAGGTTTCTTTGCTCTAGTAGAGCTCTTTTCAAAAGGCACTCTATGCCGCTTTCCTGCCAAGCAATCGAGCAAACCGGTAAAGTGGTAGAAAGGGAAGGAAGACCCTTAACCATCTCATACTTACTTAGCTCAAGTAAGTAACCATAACTCAAATGTCCATATCTCTTGTGCCATAGGGAAGTTGCCTCCTTTGTAGAGACCGTCATGGCAACATGTGGAGTAGAGATAGTATCTAAGGCAAATAAGCCATGCTTATATGAAGCGGTTGCAATGTTCTTACCCCTCCCGGTAATAGAACAACACTTCTTGCCTCCCTCAACACTAAAGTTCACAACCATATCTTTGTCCAGAATTTGTGTGACTCGACAACAAATTGTTTGCCAATCCCGGAACATAGAGGACTTTATCAATCCGACACTTGCCATCGGGAAGAGTGACTCGAAACAAGTGCCTTCTCCCTGAACCTTGTAGGTTTTATCATCAGCAATAGTGACAGGTTTGCCCTCTTTGGCCTCAAAAGACTCAAACCACGATTTGTCACCAGTCATGTGCTTATTGGCTCCATAATCAACATACCATATAGGATCCGTCTGCTTGGACACTGTGGTAGTCATGAGAACTTTGTGAGCTCTCTCATAATCCGTGTCAGATTCTTCAACAACAACATTCACTTGTTGTTTGTTCTTTTGTGGTTTGTTTCGGCCTTTCTGTTTTGATTGCTTATTCTTATGCCAACATCTCGTTTGTATCATGACCTTCTTTGTCACGGATCTTGCAATATCTCTTTTTCTGTTGAGGTTGTTGAGTTTGTTTCCCTTTTGAATCCTTTTGTGAATTCCCTCCCTTCTGAAAATTACCCTTCTTCCGGTTCTCGCCCTTTCCCGTTGATGTAGAGAGCAAGTGTTAGAAGAATCATCTCTCTCGTAGTTGGCGTGCTTCCTCCTCTTGAAACATATTAACCAATTCTACAAAAGTAACTTTCCGTTGTGATACATGAAGGGAAGTAATCAACACCTGATAAGAATCGGTAAAGCTCTCAATACAACCGAAGTAAGGAGCTTGTCTTCAATCGGTTCTCCCAAATAATTCAACTTTACTTTCAACTTAGACACTGCAAAGAAAGAATTCAACTGTCTCACCCTCGCTTCATGCTCAAACTGTGTAATTGAGATTGAAGAAATAGAATGGTGGAATCATTCTTTCCCTCATATATAGTATTAAGGGCATCCCATGCCGCTTTACTAGTTGCACAGTCAGCAATATGGGGTTGGACTTCATCAGACACAACAAGCAAGATGAGCACTTTTGCTTTACTCGTCTAGCTTATCAAAGTCTCTTTGAGCATTATATGGAGCTGTAGCACCAACAATAGGTGAAGGTCTGGTTGTTGCTCCGGATACAACATCCCATAAATCATCCATTGCTAGGATGGCCTTCATCTTATTTTTCCATGGTGTGTAATTAGGACCTTTCAACAACTGATGAGAATCAGTCATTAGTTTTGCAGACATGATGAAGGTTCCTTATAACACCAATTGGTCCCCCTTTCGATATACCTTTTGCTAGGCCGTTATACCGTACAAAATACCCGCCCTTACGTGAGGGAAACTATAGGTATTTAGAAAGATCAACAAAAATCACCCGCCCTTACGTGAGGGAAACTATAGGTGAGTTTTAGAGATCATACGATACGTGGAACATAAGCAAGATCGAAAGGGAATCGCCTTGTTGATGGCACCTACCATAGAAGATTCTTCTCATGCGTGGGGCGTAACTTCCCTAAACACTATGAAGAATACTTCGTCAGGATTTACGCCTAAACACAAGAGCGATTAAGGGTAGTGGATGGAGTAAAAAAAATGCAAAAATGGCAAACTTATCTCTCCCCGACGATTTATAGAGAACAAGCTCAGACGTCGTTGTAGCAGCTATATTAGGCGGCGGATACAGTAGCGCAATCACGACAGCTTTACTTGTAAGTGCTGGCCAGAGGTATCACAAATACCGAACGCTGCAGTGCAATAAATTGCACGGATGGGTTTTAATTATTCCGGGGACTTAGGGAGTGAATTTGATTTTTAATTTTTAATGTTATAGTGCAAAAAATGAAATATGCAACATACAACAAAAAAAATGCCCACAAGAATTAACCCTCTAGGTGTCGGACACAACCGAAAATGCACCTTTACAATAATGCCAAAAATTTGCTTTTTCAGAAAATTACTCACATTCCCCCTTTGATTTTTTGAAAAAAAATATCCCCTCTTTTAAAAAAATTCTCTTTAACAAAGGATTTTGAAAATTATTTTATAACCTTAAAGTTAAAATAAATAATTTTAATTTATATAGTTATAAAAAACTTAAAGAAAAAAATCAAATTAAAAAATTAAATTTTAATTTATAAAGGTTTAAAACTATAGAAAATAAATTAAAATTAAAAAATTAAAGTTTAACTTAAAAAATAATAATTAAAAAAAATGTGAAGAAAATTTTTTTTTACCTTTGATGAAGGGGGGAGTCGACGGGATTTGAACCCTCGACCTGCAGGCTCCCAGAGCCTTACCGCACGGCTCACGACCACGTGAGCTAGCGGGCTGATCCGACAGGATCAGGGGCCCCCTCGTATTTGAGGAGGGTCCCCAGTCCGCTGCCCGAGCGCGGCCTCTGTCGCCGGTCGCGACGGGCCGCAGCTCTGTCGTCCTTCGCTCCTTGGTCGCCGGGTCGCAACTCGTCGCGCGCGCAAGCACGACACGCGCGGGGGAAGGCGGCCACGTCCGCAGAATTTTTTTTTTTTAGATATAAAAAAAATTCTTCTTTTGTTTTTTTTTTTATAAATCCGCTGCGGGGGCGGACGGACGTCCGCGTCGCGGCGTAGGTCCGCTGCCTGCGCGAGGCTGCGCCCGCAGCGAGTCCGAGTGGGGCGGCGCGGCGTAGCTCCGCCGCTGCGCGCGGCCGCGCCCGCAGCGGGTCCAGTGGGCGGGGGGCTGGACGCGAGCGTCGCAGCGCGCAGTCCGCCGCTCGCGTGCGGTGCGTTCCAACGGGGGGCGAACGGACGTCCGCCGCACTGCGTGCGGCTCCGTCCGCAGCGGGGGGAGCGACGGACGTCCGCTGCGCTGCGCGCGCGGCCACGTCCGCAACGGGGGCCCTCCCTCCCTCGCTCGCGCGTGGATGCGTGACGACTATCGCGCGTTTGCGCGCAATAATATATATATATATATTTTTTTTTTTTTTATAATTTTTTTTTTTTTTTTTTTTTTTTGGCCGCAAATACAAATAACGCAGCATTTTTTTTTTTTAATAAAAACAACTGCACGGAACGTCGCGCGATTGCGCGCGGCGTGATTTAAAAAAAAAAAAAATTGCCTCCCCAGCACAGAAGGAAAAAAAATGCGTCCTCCAGCACAAAGAAAAATTCGTCTACACAGCAACTGCCTATAATTTTCAGTCGCACGTCCCAGCAAGCGTCTGCAAAAAAATAATTCCAGCACAAGCTCGGATACCATGTCAGAATGAACAACACTTTGATTCATAATGGAGATGGTTTAAATAATACAGTTCAGGACTATAATAGCCCGGAGGTTACGAAACCATCCGAGGCTGAAATAGAACCTGTTATAACAAATAACAGGTTCAGCCTAATTAACAAATAAAATGTAATAACAAATATATGCTAACAAATATACGCTAACACCTTCAATATCTCCAAATTCAACTGGCAGTAGTACGATTGGTCAACTCCATCAAAAGTGGCCTCTCCAAGGATCAACGCAGATGGCAATCAGTGAAGGGTCAACCAATGCAACGACAGGTGTGTGGAGCGCCAATCGAATGCACTTTGGCCAGCCCCTCAGGCTAGTTTAACTGTTGGATTGTAAAAGTTTGATTGGTCAAGTACTTTTCAAGAAGAGACCTATATTCAAATCTTGGGGGCATGTTGTCACATTTAGGAAAGGTAGTAGTGCGTGTTGAGTGCGAGCCAAACCGAAGATGATGATACAAACTTGAGTAACCGGTGGTCTCCATCTCATAGGTCAACAACAAAACAAATAAGTTGTTAGAGTAGTCCCTATGATTTGAACCTTGTGCTTACCTGTTACTAAAAATAATAGTTGTAACCAACTCTTTTATTTATATATATATAATTTAACTAACAAGTATAACATATTTATATTTGATAAAATTAATCCAAAAAAACATATAACTTTTATATACCAACCCATCCCATTTTATCCTAAAAGACAATAAAAAAATGTTGATGAAAAACAACACATAAAATAACACTTTTAAATTGACCCAGGTGTTGTAGGTGAGTTGGAGAGGAGAGGGCAATCCTCCAAGGGAGGTCCCAGGTTCAAATCTCCACCCTACCAAAAAATTGAATTGGGTATCTAAAATCCAATTGATAATGTTGGTGCGGGCAAGGTCGGGTGCGACCCCCGAGTGACTTTGACGGTGTAGAACACCCTGTTCGTGGTCTCTCAGACCAAGGCGGCTCCACAAAAGATTTTTCGCTTTTTATTAAAAAAAAAAAAAAAAAACTTTTAAATCTTCTAAAAAATAAACTGATTAACTTACGTATTAAACCTGTACTTTCAACAACCATTAAATCACATCATTCATAATATTCGCTTTTGGCTAATCCCTATCATGTGTCCTTTCAAGAACCATTACAGAACCATTACACCACCTCATTCTTAATATTCGATTTTAGCTAATCCACTATCACGTAGTAATTACGGATTTGATTAAAATAAAAACTCTTAAGCTGAAGCCCCTTTCCACCAATAAGTTAAAACTCACCCATAATTCAACTAATTGATATTTACTTTAATATTTAAAACATATTAAAATTATAATTTTATAATTAATGTCTTATATTATAAAGATTAACTAAATTATTATAACACTAATATATAACCACTATGTAATCCGAATAACACAATAATCCATTTAAAAAAAACCGAAACTATTATATATATATATATATATATATATATATATATATTTTTTAATTTTTAATAATTATTAGGTGATATTTGTTCCAAGGAGTAGTGGATTGGTAAGACTTTGAGCACTTCTTAGGAATATACCCAATAAAGGGTAAAGGTTGTAGTAGTTAGTTGAGAGTTTGATGAGGGTGGTACTAATCATGAGCCTATGGGGTCTCCCTCACTGATGTAGCTTTAATAATTTGACCTGTGTTAAAATTTAGAAACCTCAGACAAAATATTTAACACTGTATCTACTTGATGGGAGGATGTTACTAATTCTCTCAATATTAAAAAAAAAAAAAATTATTGGGTGATACTCGTAACCCTATGGGAAGAGTGAATATGCAGAGTCAAATAGAAAAGGTTTTCCAAAGTGCACTACGCCAAAAAGTAGCCCATCACATTTTTCTATTAAAGATTTTTTTTTAACTTATAGGATTGAAAATTTATTCCGGCGAGGGACTAACTATAATGACCTCTGTTTACATTGATCACCTTGCGTACTACACACAAATCACAGATTTTTTTTCCGTAGGATTTTAAATCTGAAACATTATGTACATTGATAAAATTGAGTACGACATGGATTTGTTTTCCAGGATTTTAACTCAATTAACGCTCCACGTACTAGTGCGCAGACAGACCCGAAACGTAATGACGGAGGCGTGCGAGGAGCCCGCTATTTCTCAACGCCAAGTCCTTGTTTCCTCTCCGTAAAGAAGAAGAAAATAAAAAAGACAGTGATGGAGAAGTGGGTTAATGTAAGCGTTTTGAGGTTCACCAATCCTCACATTGCGCCCAAGTTTCAGCGGTCCCCTGACCTGAGCGTATCTGACGCGATGATAGATTCATAAAGGACAATGAGGACATGCTGTGGTGCGAGAATAACCGCACTCTTTACGTTTTGAGAAAGGCAGGCGTGAGGCATTTAAAGCGAAGATGAGTAAAAACGATTTCATGTCTCGGTGTCATGGTGAAGAGGAGAAGAGGAAGCTCAAAGATCCGGGCTTCTTGCCAAAAATTATAGGCGAATCGGATGTTCCAAGCCGGCTGCTGCTCGTTTATAAGCGAGTGGATTCGGGGCCTTCGGAAGTGCGTTATTGGGAGGAAAGGAGGGTTGTGGTGGGGCTGTTGGCCGTCGCTGCCAGTGCTCTTCTCGTTGGCTGTGGCTCCTGGGAATTTGCTGTCGGTGCTGCTCTCCTTGTTGTCTGGTTTTGTGCCGTCGTTGTTTGGTAGCGTTTTATTTGGGATAGGAAATGTTGATTCAAGATGTTATAAAAGAAAAGACACTTTGTCTAAGTTTTAGGATGTCACATCCGAGAGACTGTATGAGAGCAACTTAGAACGAATCTGAGGGTGAAAAGCTGCAGAATCGATGTGCTTATATATATAAGCAAAGAGAGAGATTATTGTGTTTTAAGAAGTAGATGACCAATGCATTAGTTAAATTTATAATGTCGTTCGTTAATCAAACCTTTCTTTTTATGTGATTAACTATTAACTTTCAAAGTGGAAAAAGGACGGGATGAAAATTGAGGGTTTGTTGTAGTTTTTGAGAAGAAATTTTAATGGTAAAGGTTTATAAATAAAAAATTATTTTATTATTATTTTTTATAGTATATTTTAGAGTTAAGAAAAATTATTTTGTTATTATTTGTAAAATTTATGATAGATAAGAATATAATTTATAAGGTTTATTATTATTTAATTTTGTTATATAAAATTTTAATAAAGTTTATAAAATTTGATTTTCTTTTTAATTTTTGTTAAATTATATTTTCAATGGTTTTTTTGTCATATAGTGAATGTTTTTCCTTTCCTAGTTAAAAATTGGTTGTTTCTTTGCTTCTAGATATTTCAAGGTAGAATGGACCCATCCAAACTAATTACCTAATAAATTGACCAACACCCTCCTATTTAGGTTAATCTCTTCAAAGTTGTTCAAAAGTAAAAAAAAATTGGACCATTGTAAGTCTAGTAAGAAGGTCATTCTCTTTTATAGCTTAGAGGTTAAGGTACACTCAATAAAAAATGGTCGAGTTTCCACATTTTGTCCACACATTTCGCATCTAAATGGGCTATGAAAACCACATTTCATAAGTTACTCACTAGTTAGCACCTTATGATGCAATAAAAGCCAAGTAAAGAACCTCACCTTAGGCCAAGGCTTTTGAGCCCACAAATGAGTAAATATGTCATAAGATTGGTTAGGATTATTATGGCATAAGGTCAAATAACCTTGAGCAATTGAATACTCACCCTTAATAGTGTTGTTTTATCCAAAACAATCTTTATCATTGGACCAAGAGATATATGAAGGATGCTTTGGATATCTTTTCTTTGCCTTTTTAGCATTTTAATAGGCTAGTCCTCAATAGGGATCCAATATCTACCAAACTCTGAATTACCAGTATGGTACCGATAGTAATAAACTACTTTTATCCAGTTAGCTTGGTGAAGCTCCTCCACCCAAGGCTTCCAATCAAGAAACCAAGTAATCAAATGCTGGTGACCATCCTAATAATTTGTCTAAAAATTTACCTATTGACCATTATGAATGATCAAAAATAACTTTTGCTTTATCAAATCCTCACCAGTCTTAAGAACCACTAAAATGGGAGAACCTTTGGTAGGCAATTGATAGCAAACAAGATCTTTAGAACTTTTATTCTCAGCATATTTAGCAGAAATATTCTTGGCCCAAACAGCATTAGGGTTAATTTAAAATAATCCAATACAATTTTAACAGTTAAAGCCTTATTATTATTAATAGAGATCGAAATCCTAAACCCTCTTCATTCTTGGGAAGGCATAAAGGATCTTATTTCATCAAGGTCCAATTTATTTTCTCCTTAGTACCACTCTAGAGGAATTGATGATTGATTTGATTCAATTCTCGAAGAATCCCTTTGGGATATTCAACATTGTAGAAACATAAATAGGTATGGCTTGAAGGACTAATTTTGCTGAGGTAATTCTACCCCCAAATGAAATCTACCTATTGGTCCACTTTCCAATTTTCTTCTTCACTCTGTCCAACAATCAATTCCAGTCTTTTATCTTTGTTTGAATATTTATAGGAATACCTAAATAAGCGATCGAAAGGAAGGTATTCTTATATTTTAATTTATCCAAGACCATGGATTCTTTTTTGGGAGAGCAGAGAAAGAAAATAACTTTAGATTTATCTTCATTGATCAATTGCACGATAGCATTTGAAAAACAACTGTTAGAGTAATATTCCATTTTTTGGGATATTTACCCTTTTACTCCACTAGGTAAAATAGGTAGTATATTGCATTATACTACATAGGTAGATTATTACATTTACTTTTCTACTTTCTACCATGTAGATATTTACTGTCTTAAATATCTAATGGTCATTTCCTAAATATCCTAGGTGAAGAGTTCTAATTCAAACTCTCTACCTCTTGGCAGATTGTTTGGCGTGACAATAGTCTATTCAGTTTTGATTAGCTATTTTGTAACCTATATAAACTATAGCTCCATAGCTATATGGTTAATGTAATTTCATCATTTATCAAATCATTCTCAATTACCTGGTCACATTGGTATCAGAGCCATGGTGGACAATACGAGCGAGGCTCGTTCCACTTGGTTCTTGTGAGCACGAATCTCGAGGAGGCTTGTAGCTACTTTATGTAACGTATCCCAAGGAGGCTCACATCTGCTTCGAGGTATGATTCTCGAGACGGTTCTCGCATGGATCTCAAGGATTCACCACTTGGAACCCTGATCTCGATGAGGCATCTAGACAAGGCGGGCGTGACATCCTGTTCTATTTGCACGAATCTTGATGCACTTCAGGCCCAATAGAACATGTAGCACTACAAAAATAGCAACCTACTGTCAGACTTGACAAAGCCTGATAGACAACCCACATGTGGAGGTAGGAGGTCTCTCACTAGTCGACGGATCCTCGATCGGGCAACCCATTTTTAGTGATCGATCCATTTTCGACGATCGACCCATTTTTCGATGATCGATCGTTGCTCTGAGAGGGTAGGAACGCCCTCCCATGAGATCGACCATCGAGATCAAGGAGGGCAGACGCCCCCCCTCCTCGACCATCTGATGACCGGCCATGAGGCTACCAACAAACTTGCCACGGGTAGGAGCACCTAGTGGTTGACAGATCCACTGACAAGGGACAACCCTGTCAGTATAACTGACACAAACTGACACATCTGACACCTGAATAGATAGAAAATTGATGCATCTGACACCTGAACAGATAACATACTGACGTATTTGACATGTGGACACCTAGACCCACTGACTTGGCACTTACTAGGCTCAATTTTCGAGGGCGATAGGTGACGTGGTTGCTGACCTAGTGGTGGATGACGTGGATCTGACCTAGACTGGGTGAACACGTGGACTCTGCTGACATGGCGGGCATAGAAGACGAGGTTCTCACATGGCGAGCACGAAACACACGGCATTGACTGGCGAAACAAGTGGATTCATTAGGCGATAGGTGGCATCACTCTGTTGGTTTACGTGGTGCACATGTGGCAATTCTCAATTGGAGGTAAAAGCAGCAAAAAAGGCTCCTCGATTACCCGAAGGCAATCGTTTACATACGCGCGTGGTGGAGGTTGTATTCACTAAAAATATACCGCACGCTAAATGTGGGACTAAAAGTCCCACATTTAATTTTTTTGTTTTTCGTCGTTCGAAAGGAAAGAGAATAAAGAGGAGGGGATTTCCTTCTATACTCGTTCGTCGCCCTAGACGGGCTGGTCGGACGCCCGATGACGGAATCAAATCCCGTCGAGGTCTTCCAAACAAAACTTTTGCCCCACACACGCATGACCTAAGATAAAGGTAAAGTTTTTTTTAATTTGTTTTTAAATTAAATTAAATTAAAAAAATTTATATATATTTTTTAATAATCTAAATATGAATAATATTTTAAGACACAGGTGTTGTAGGTGAGTTGGAGAGGAGAGGGAAATCCTCCAAGGGAGGTCCCAAGTTCAAATCTCCACCCTACCAAAAAGCCAAAATTAGGTTTCCATCCAAATTCAATTGATAATGTGTGGGGGGGGGGGGTCGAGGGGCTCCCGGGTGACTTTGACGGTGTAGAACCCCTGTTTGTGGTCTCTCGTCACCAAGGCAGCCCCACAAGGGGTTTTTCGCTTTATATATATATATATATATATATATATATATATATATATATATATATTTTTTTTTTTTTTTTTTTTTTTAAGACAATCATTTTTTTATAAATTGATTTTCTTCATAAAATGTTATTTTATTTATTTATTAATTAAATTTATATGATTGAATTTTTTTTAATTTGGCAAATTAAAATTAAAATAAAGGAACTCTAATTTTACAAGACTAAATTGAGTGCTTTTGTTTTCTCACCAAAAGGGATATAAGACATAGAAGAGCACCTTTTTACTTGCAAAATTATGGAACCCAAAACCTTGTTAATTTTGGCAAAATCCAAGAGGGACAACATCAAAGAAATTTGATTCTTTCTTGCAAATTTGGAAAACAAGGAGACTGAAAATTTTGTAAAAATCAAAGGCAAAATGTGCATTTGTTTTCTCCAAGGGGGGATATAAGACATAAAATTGCACATTCTATTTTTTGCAAAATTGAGAAGAATTTGAAGCCTTGGGTCCATCAAAACCAAGTCGTGTGTCGACTGGTTCTGGAAGCCTTTCAAACGCGGGTCGTGTGTCGACTTGTCTTGGAAGGAGTGCTCGTTTTGTTAATTTTGCAAATCAAGGGGGGAAGACAAGAAATTGATCTTCTTTGCAAAATTGTAACACAAAAGTGAGGAGCACTTTAAAAACAAAATCAAACTTGTTAAATTTGCAAAACAAAAAGAAAAGGCAATTTGTTGTATGCCACATTCTTTGCAAATTTGGAAAACAAGAGGAGATTTTTGCACAACACAATTTCAAATTTTGTTGCAAAAATTAAAAGGTGCATTTTCGATTTTACTCGACACCTTAATTGGCAAATTAGGTGCATTTTCGGTTGCATCCGACACCTAGGTGATAAGAATTTTGTGGGCATTCTTGTTTGATTATTGCATTATTTCCTTTTGCAATTATAAGTCATAAAATCAAGAACACTCAACCCCAAAATTTCACAATAAATTTGTGTCAACCATTGCACAGGTTTAAAGCCAATTACACTTGATATTCTCTCCTAAAACAAAAACCCCTAATTCACTCTTATTTGTTTGGCTTAATTTCCTCAAACTGATTATTTCTCTTCAAGAGGATTTTCAGGCAAGTGCCATTAAATATCACTTAAGAGTGAAAGAAATATCATCTTAGTACAAATTCTAGGACCTTCATCATGGCAACTATCAACAAATACTTAAATGATACACAATTGCTTAAAGGTCCTAACTATTCAGCATGGAAAACTAAGATGAAAGCCATCCCGATTGTAGAGGAAATGTGGGATTTAGTTGATGGCACTGAATCAAGACCTGCAACACCAGGAGCAGATAAAAGAGCATGGGATAAAAAGAACAATTGTCTTCTTATGTTGATCCTCCTAGCTATTGCTAATGAGATCCAACCTCACATAAGTGAAGCTAAAACTGGTAAAGAGGCATGGGATGCTCTTTATACCATTTTTGAAGGCAAGAATCAATCAACTGTTCTAAACCTTCAAACACAACTTCATACACTCCATATGAAGTCAGGTGAATCAGTAGAACTCTTCCTCTGCAGAGTGTCAGAACTGAAGTCTAAGCTCAATGCTTTAGGAGCTAAAGTAGAAGACACCATTTTGACTTCAGTAATATTGAGGGCTCTTCCCGAATCCTATAAAATGTTGATTACATCCCTTAATGTATCACAAAGATCAGTCACCTTTGTGGAGTTAGTCAATTTGCTTCAAACAGAGGAAGCAAATCAACTCCAAAGTGATGAAGTGTCGAACAATGCACTTTACTCAAACAATCAGGGTGATAAGAAGAAAGGAAACTTTCAGAAGGGAGGATCATCTTCAAAAGGTAAGGGAAAGAAAACTCAAAAGAGGTTTTGCTTGCATTGTAAAAAGGATAACCATGACACCAATCGGTGTTGGTTTAAAAACAAGCAAAATAAGAAAGGCAAAGGCACATCACAGAAGCAAAACAAAGGCAATATTGCTAGTGAAGTGTCTAGTTTTGATTCTGATTCTGGTTCAGAAAAAGCACACAGAGTACTTATGGCTAAGATAGTATTGTAGAGGGAAAGCAAATTTGTCACCTTAAGCAAGCACCATTTCCTCTCTTTTTTTTTTTTTAGGCTTCATAAATAGCATAAGTTTTTTTTTGAAGTACTAGGAATAAAGGGGTGATTGTACCTCTTTTAGGCTTCATAAATAGCAAACTCTCATTGTTTGAAGTACTTGTAACAAAAGGAGGGAATTTTTTGGTGTAAAATTTGCCTAGGAGGCAATATTTGTACAATCCTTCACAAAGCTTCTTAAGTTGCACATATTTTGCAATTAAGGGGGGATATTCATTTCTTTTCTTCACAATTTTTTTGTAAAAAGAGAAGAAGACTTATAAGGGTGCATTTTCGGTAGCGACCGACACCTTAGTCAAACTTCTTTCAAAAATTACAACATGTTTTGCAATAAGGGGGGGAACTTATAAGGGTGCATTTTTGGCAGTGACCGACACCTTAGCTACCTTATCTTTTGCAAACTCATTTTGTAACCGAATGAACCTCGTATGAAGTGATCTACTCTACTACACCTAGTGATTGCAGTGGCTGGTTACCCATGCAATTCGGTTGGATGACAAGATTACAATAAGGACATTCGTTGATGTGAAGACAAAGTGAGGAATGACCCACTTTTTGCTTAGGAGCAGCCAGAGCACTGTGACAGAGCAAGAACCAATAGATCAACATCTTTTTCACTGTATTGGGGTAGTTATATACATTACCCAAATAATGTAATAAGGGGGGATGTTAGAGTAATATTCCATTCTTTGGGATATTTACCCTTTTACTCCACTAGGTAAAATAGGTAGTATATTGCATTATACTACATAGGTAGATTATTACATTTACTTTTCTACTTTCTACCATGTAGATATTTATTGTCTTAAATATCTAATGGTCATTTCCTAAATATCCTAGGTAAAGAGTTATAATTCAAACTCTCTACCTCTTAGCAGATTGTTTGGCGTGACAATAGTCTATTCAATTTTGATTAGATATTTTGTAACCTATATAAACTATAGCTCCATAGCTATATGGTTAATGCAATTTTATCATTTATCAAATCATTCTCAATTACCTAGTCATAACAACTAATGATTTGCTTAATTTTAGAAGCTTTATTAAATGTAGCTTTACCTAAAAAAGTAGAGTCATCAACAAATTGAAGATGAGAGATAGGTCTAGCTCCATTAGCAATGGTAACTCCCTCAAGGGTTTTGTTTTTTGTTATAGTCATGCCCAAGCATTAAGCAAGAATGATGAATAAATAAGGGGAGAAGGGGTCACCTTGTCTAATACCTCTAGAAGTTGGGAACAACTATGAAGGCTTGTCATCGATAATAAATGACTAGGACATCGAAGAGATATATCTCATAATCCAATCCATCCAATCTTAAGAGAAACTAAATTGCCTTAAAATATTGAGAAGGAAGTGCCAGTCCACTCTGTCATAAGCTTTGGATAAGTCTAAACAAATGAACATAGATGGAGATTTTTGTACTTCCATGGAATGGATGGCTTCCTGAGAAAGAACTATCTCATCCTCTATTTGATGCCCTTCCACATAACCCTCTTGTTCAGGGAAAATAATCTTATGCAAAAGAGGCTCTATTCTTTTTGCCATGATATTTGTAATTATTTTGAGAAGAACATTACATAAAGCTATATGTCTAAAAGTTGAGATATGTTCTACCTCTTGAGCTTTTGGGACTAGAGCTATATAAGTTTTATTGATAACCTTCAAATTTTCTTTGGCTTTCTTGGCTTCTTCCACCACCTCTAATAAATCAATATGAAGGATATCCCAAAACTCTTGGTATAACTCAATGGGAAAACCATCAGGACTTGGGGTTTTTCCTTTTTGTATTTTAAAAACCATCTATTGAAGATCATTGATAGTAATTGGAATAGTCAAAAGAGATTTCTCAAAAGTGATAAGAGTAGGGATCACTTGAAGAACATTCTATTGAAAATTCGAGTCAAGAGGTGCAACAACAAATAGATTAAAAAAGCAATTGACAACAACAAAGTTCATACCATCCCAAGTGTAAACAACGTCTCCAGAATCTAATTTCAAGGAAGAAATAAAGTTGTGAGATCTTTGAGTTAGAAGAGATTTGTGGAAGAAGATTGTGTTTCGATCTCCTTCTTTGAGCCATTGGATCCTAGATTTTTGCTTCCATAAGAGTTCTCTTTTTTCCCATTCCTTTAACTGAGTTGTGAGTCTAATTTCCTCTATACACTCTCTGTGAGGCCATCTAAATGGATTTTCTTATTCAAATTTTCAAGTTGAGCAATCACTTAATATTTTTTTTGTCAGACATCACCAATCTCCTTATGGTTCCAAATCTTATTTTTGGATTTAATGTATTGCAACCTTTTGGTAAAATAAAACATCTTAGTCCCATACCTTGGTTTACCTTCCTTCCACCATTGTTGCACTCGGGGTTTGAAGGAACTGTCTCTAAGCCACATTAACTAAAATTGAAAAGGTGAGAAACTCACATTGGTTTTCCATATTTCCACCATTATTAGCCAATGATCCAAACCAACATTGTTAAGAGTCTTCACCATAGGAATGTCAACATGGATTAAGATATTATCAGAGAACAATAAACTATCCAATTTCTCCATGATACAAGCTAATATTTGCCTTATGTTAGACCAAGTTATAAGGCCACTATCTGGCTAGATGTCCACAAGATGAAGGTATGCAATGTATTCACTCATGAGGCCAATGCTCCTATCTACAATTTTATTTCCCCCCACTTTCTCATCCAGAGAGGATGGTATTGAAATCTCCTTTGATCAAGATCCAAACTTTAGGAAAATGAGAGATAATATAAGTTATATCCTTCCATTGTCTTCTCTTTTCTTCCAAAGTAGTCGGAGCATAAACAGTTATGTAGAGCATAATTTGATTAGAATGTATACTTTGAATAACTATAGCCAAAAGACCCCAACTTCCAATCATATGGTGAATAACTACCTATTTTGGGTCCCAAGCAATACCACTAAAGGTCACCCGAGAATTGAGAGAAGCAAATTTTCCATCTAGCCAAATTTTACTAGCAATTGATTCCATTTCCTCTATTCACATCTTCGTTTCTTGAAGGCAAACAAGATGTAGATGATTTATATGAATCATTCTTCTAATTTTATTTTGTTTTGAAAGACTCCCTTTGAGTCCTATAATATTCCAAGTGATGATTTTATTTATATCAGGGCTAAATAAGTTGGTAAAGGCATTAATATTACCTTCCTCTACAAGATTTTCACCTTCTTTTACCATATGATGTTGATTGGTTTTGTGATCTGCCTTTTATTAGAATTCATCTTCAGTTTTTTTTTCTTATTTCTTGACTTACCCTAATTGAATATGAGATGGCTTCTAACCTCGAAGAATGCATGTAAAAATCCAAAGTGTTATTGGAAGGTTCAACAAATTCTATCTTAGAACCTGTATTATTTAAAATATCAACATATAAAATATTGTTCTTGTGTATATTTTCTTCCTTTTTTATTGCTAAAAACCTTTGATTTGTTGGTTTGTCTTTGAGCCCTTCCTTGCATCTTTAACTTGTTTTTCTAAGTGTTCTTCTTCTTAGACATTTGGAAACCTGCTAATTTGTATCATCTTTATTTTGATCTGTGATTTTATTTGGGAAGACACTAGCCAAATGACCATATTCATGGCAAATTCTACAACGAAGAGAAATAATCTCATAGTCCACCACTTAATCCTAAGTGTCCTCCCCGAATTGAGATCTTTTTAGGTAGGGTTTGTCCAGAAATCCATTAACACCTAAATTAGAACATAAATAATATGTTCAGTATTTTTTGAGCCTGATAACAATCATCATAAAAAGTTCCCAAAGAGTTTCCAATTAGAAGAAAAAACAATCGAATTCCAAAATTCAATTGGAAGGCCAAAGATTCTAACCCATATAGGACCTGTAGAAGATATCTCTTATTTAGCTTTAAATTTAGTATGCCTCGTCTTAAAGAACCAAGGACCCCCTTGAAATGTTTTCTCTCTATCTTCATTATTAGTAAATAAAACAAGAAAATAACCATTTGGATAAACATAAATTTGTTAATTCACCTTTTGTTTTCCAGTTTTTTGTATCCCAAACTTTGAAAGCATATAGGCTCAGACAGAAACCCAAGAAACAACAAATTAGTCATTTTTTTTCTAGATTTTCTATGCTAGTCTAAATGTTGCCCATATCTAGCTTAATAATCGGAGTTCCATCATCTTGACTCAGTTTTCCTATGATCAATCTTAGGCATTATTAGAGGTTTACGAGAAGCCCAAAGATTAATGTTAGCATTAGGCTAAGGTCGTCCACCATAGAGGGCATCCCCAAAATTCAATTTTGGGGTCGAGTCTTTGGAATCCTTGCTCTTGAAATGGGTTTCCACAGTGGATTTGTTTTGGGGGTGCTCCTTAGCATTATATTTGCTTGAGATTTAAACTATTTTTGATTAGTTGCTTGAAACTTGTTTTGAGATCTCTTTAATCCATGCATTGGATGCCGAAGAAAGATAAGATTTTCACTTTTGTTTTGTGCAGCAAATTGGAAGTTGTTGTCAATCAAGTTCGCAACATGAAGATCTATTGAAAAATATATTTCTAACTCATCTTAGGTCCCCTACAACATATCTCTGCTAAAATATTGAACAGAAACTATAAAAATATTGACCACTAGTACCCGAAAGCCTTAATAAACAACCTCAAAAGCTACTTGTGTTCAACACATATGTAACTAATATCCCATAGTTTATTGTTTTGAATAAAATCTCTCATACTCTAAATTAATCTCCTAATTCCTTCAAAAATTTTAACTAATAATTCAAATATGACATTAAAATATCCTATATTCTTTTTAAAACTAATATAATTATTACACTTTAATAGAAACCCTCCAATTTTCATCCCAGTCCAAAAAATAATAATAATAAATTCATTCTTCATATATTTTTTCAAAACACAGTAATCTTTTTATATATAAATATATCGATTTTGCAGCTTTTAACCCTCGGATTCGTTTTAAGTTACCCTCATACCCTCACGAATGTCACAGTTAGTATATGATTATAATGTTAACTATCTGGAACGGATTTTTATGTAAAACAAAACTTATATAAACTGTTCTTTTATAACATCGTGAATAAAATTTGCAGAAAAACAATACTAGACGGAAGCAACGACAGCACAAAACGCTACGCAGCCACAGAACAAACATGGTATTTCTTATCATTTCTTGTGGTTCAATTGTGCGGATTTGTAAAATTTCCAGGAGCCATAGCCAACGAGGCATGACGGAGGCGTGCGAGGAGCCGGCTATTTATCAATATTTTTTTTCATTTATGTAGGCTTCGCCCAACTTTGTTAACATTTAACATTAATGATATTTATTTATGGCTTGCAAACCAATATCCTATATTTATTGTAACGATCGGGGGCGTGCGAGGAGCCCGCTATTTTTCAACGTCGAGTCTCTGTTTCAAGAAGAAGAAATTCAAAAAAGACGACAGCGATGGAGACGTGGGTTAATGTATGCGATCTGAGGTTCACCCACTCAGACATTGCGCCCAAGTTTCAGAATGTTCCCTGACCTGACGGTGTTAAATGCGGTGATAAAATCAATGCGCGAGAGTACGCGATATTGTAATACAACCGCCTACATTTACTGACGTTCTTCCCACGCGAGTGTCGTCAGCATCATTAATCTTTTAGCAGGGACCTTATCCACCTACCACAAAAAATGATACGCAAGGGGGTATTACTTTCCGGCCAACACTTGAAAGGAGGCCTCTTGAAGTTATACTCTGGCAAATTTTATTCCGAACATTGTAAGCAATCGAATTCTGTCAACTTCAAGCCTATCATACCAATTAAAGTTGGACTGATACTTTACAATCAAAGTAATCATGTCCGTTGTACATCCAATGCTCGTCGCAGTTTAAGTTTAATGCCAATGCCGTTATTTAATACTTTAAATTATTTCAGACTCGGAAATGGAAAGAAGGGAACAAATTCTTTAATAGGTAATGTTGTATTTTAATGACGTTTATTTTAAATACTAACTAGTATAGGACATGTCATTATTGAAAATCTATTTAAAAAACGAATTGTGATTCCATTTGGGGAAAGCTTTGTGTTTTATAAAGCATGCCATCTTGAAACAGCAGCTGGGTATATGGTGCATCATACAGTTGAATTTTCTAAATACGTATTAGACTCATAATAATGATAAGAATTTCGAATTATTGGTAGGGTGGTCTTTCTTTCACGTCAGTCAACAACAACAAAATAAAATAAACTTGTTGAAAGCAGCCCCTGCAAAACTGGACACTTAAAAATTACTAAAAATAGTGTCCTTATTGTAGACACCAAAACGGCACCAATCCGATTATGTATTTGCAAACCTTTGTGCTTCTAGCAAACAAAAGCCCCCAGGCGGCCCTCGAAGGGATAGCAGATGAGTCCTAACCACTCATAGCAATTTTGTAAGGTCAAGAAGCAATTTGGCACCCTTAGACACTTTGCCCGGTACTCGTCTCACCCGGGGCCAATTCAAAATAGAATCCGTCCCACCCCGGACGGAGTACGAATCGAGTCCACAGGTGGAACGAATTCTAAGCAACGGACAAAAAGGCAAATGGTGCCAAGTGGCGTCTGACCGTCGGTTAAGGGCTCCTACCTTTTGCAGCATGTGTAAGTGAATGAGAGGAGTTTGATGAAGGCCTGTTACAAAAAGCATTTATCAAAGTTCAAGTCAATGGAAGACTCCCCTC